>VZUI01037682.1:0-16134 GCA_013401135.1 Cettia cetti | reverse complement strand
GCCGGCTCAGCCCGCGCCCGGCGGGCCCCGCGGAGCGGCCGAGCCGAGGGCCACCCCGGGGCCGTCCCGCTCCGGGCCGAGGCCGAACCCGGCGCCGCCGCCCCAGCCCGGCACCTTTGTAGTGGACGCGCAGGTTGCCCTGCGAGAGGCCGATGTAGTTGTACTTGTCCTTGGGGCTCCAGGAGCGCGGCAGCGGCGTCTCGTCCTGGTTGACAGCGGGGTAGAGGCGGCGGAGGCGCCGGCTCAGCTCCTGCTCCTCGGGCGGCCCCGGCGGCGCCGCGTCCCCGCCGTGCGGGCTCCCCGCGCCCGCCTCCGCCATCTTGGACCCGCTTTGTGTCAGCGGGCGGGGAGCGAGGCCCGGCCGCCTCCGGCAGCCAATGGGCTGCGAGCGTGCCCACAATGGGGCCGCGCCGCCCGACGGGAAGCGCAGTCCTCGTCGCTCCCGCCCGTTCGCCCCAGGCGCTCGCAGAGACTACAACTCCCGAGAGGCGGAGCATGCAAAGCCCCGTCCCCCCCCTCGGCGCGCTGTACGCTGGGAACCGTGTCCTCGTCCCGCTCGGCTCCCAGCAGTGCCGCAGGGTACGAGACTCCCATTCCCAGCGTGCTCCGCGGCAGCGCGGAGCCAAAGGGCCGCCCAGCGCTTGCAAGAGGCCGCCGGCCGCCTCCGCTCCCGGGCCGGTGTCGAACGCCGCGCGGCGCCCGCGCGTCAGGCGCTGCGTGGGCAGCTATGGCGGCGCGAGAGGGGGTCCTGCGGGCGTGGCCGTTGCCAAGGCGACGGGTAAACGGAGCGCGCGCCATGGCGGGAGCGGGCAGAGGAACGAACCGAGCCCAGCGGCCACGGCGGCTCCGGCAAAGCCCAGCAACGGCGGGAAGCGGCGGCTCTGCGCTGCCACGGCACGGATAAGCGACCCCGGCTGACCCGCCGCTAATCACAAAGGCTCCTCTGGTTCCCTGCTGCATCCATATGGCTATACAGTCTTTGTATGTATTTATATATATACATATACACACACACTAGTACAATCATGCCTTGAAAGTACACTACAAAAACTGAGCTCCTGGCGTGAAGCCACGGCCAGCAGGAAGAAAAACAAATTCCTTGAGCAGACATATAGAATGAGTTCATTCTTCTGTATATGACACACATAATTCCATGTTTCCATAGCAATTAACAGGCCCTTGTCATCATTCCAAAGCCATGATTGTTGGAGCAACTGCAGACCTACTTAAGGAAAGAGCTGCACACTCTTGCTCTGCAACAGAAGTTACAGGTCTGACACAAGGTTCTCGTGACAGAATGATTCTCCCTTCCTTGAGAGAATATATATTTAGAATTGTTATATTTAGACTACATACATAGTTATAATATATACATTTAGATACCATACAAGCCAGTTTGATACAAAAAATTACAACCTCTGAGACTCTAGACTGCCAAACAGGTATCAACTGTTTGGAATACACCCAGTCTAAGGAAAAGGCTCCAGTGAGTTGAAGAATTCCTGTGGAACATCCAAAACATCCAAACCCAGTGTCAGCCCAATGGTGGGACAGGCAGCAGATGCAAAGCACTGTCCCCTCCCCTTCCTCCCCTTGGGAAGCTGCACCTTCTCATGAGAAGAAAATGAACTCTGAAACACACTGGAGAAGGGAATCCCATCCATGCAGGACATGCAGACACTGCTCCCAGCAGAGCTTCTCAAAGGACCCTCTTCTTTCCAACACTTCAGTCACACTGTATCAGCAAAAAATGCTCTTTGTTGTATTAATGGAATTATGTTAAAAAAAAAAATCCTTGAAAAATACCTGCCCTTTGGATTGGCATTGCCTGCTCAAGAGATTTAAACTCTACTGACCATTATGTCCTTTAGTGTTGTGCAAAACCTATTTAACTTCCAGTTCCTGCTGTTAAGAGCTGGGCTGGATTTCCAGCAGTCCCTATGACTTGTGACATTTGGCTTTAGTTTGAGGAAGCTGTACTGCACACACAGCATAACCCAGAGAGGAGGATCCATACTTGCAGCAGGATTTAGGACAGCCTCAGGATGGGGAGAAACAACTTGTGTCACACTGACTCCCCTGAAAGACACTGAAGAGAAAGTTCCATCTCCATCCCTCTGAAACTGAGATGTGACAGGCATTATTCTTTCCCAGCTTCTGAACTGTTCTACAAAGTCACACTCCTTGGCACCCTTTGCTGTGTCAGATCTCATTCCTAGTGTGGTTTAGGCTCCCTGGAAGCAGAACAATCATACACAAGTTTTGCTTTGTTTCCCTGTGTGAGGAGCACAGCAGGGACCAGCTCCTCCATGCAGCAACTGCCTGTACAGGAACACCAGTGGAAAACAAAAGGGGACCTTGGCTCCCACTGGGAGCAGAGCCACAGAAACCACAGAGGTGTGTCAAACACAGACACCTGGTTGTCATGAAGAGCACCAACACAGCTAAATGCCTGCTAGGAACATTTTGAACACCACAATGCAGAAGCCTCTCAGCTCACTGGCATAAGCAGCATTGGCATCACACAAAATACATACATCATTTTATTTATCAGAGCTGTACAAGTGTTCAAAGGTAAAATATAAAAATACGGATAGTCAAATTACTTGTAACAAAGGCTGGTGAGACTGAGCAGAGTGGTGTGGTGGCCACAGCACAACCTGCCTCCACTCAGGAGAACATCCAGCAGTCCTTGCCTGAGTGGTTACGTGTGGAAAAGCATCACCTGGAGCAGTGACATGGAACAATGCACAGCCAGCCCCTGGGAGCAGGCCACCTTCCCACCCACAGGGGCCATGCCTGCAGCTTCACTTGCAGGGGATCACTTTATTTCCACTCACTGCAATGGGAATCAGGAGCTTCCGGTACTCCAGAGGGAGATAACGCTCGATCAGCACATTCAGCGGCATCTTGTCTGTCACCAGGCCTTGCCTTTGTCCAAAAACAGAGCAGAGGAGAAAGCAGAGCTGTCAGTGAAATGTGTTTCTATTCGATATCAGAGTCAAGTTTTCTTGCAGTGATGTTTTTGCACTTAAGGGCTGAAATGCTCTGGCTGTGACAGGGCATTTGTGACAAACAGCTCCAGACTTGTGTTTGCAGGCAGCTTCCAGCTCCTGGGCATGGTGCATTGCCAGGATTGCCCCAACAGCAGAGCAGACCCAGAGGGTTCCTGCAGAGCTGCTTCCCACAGAGCTTCCCACTGTTTACCATGGGAATATTCATCTATATTGATCAGGACCAAAGTAGAGACTCTTTGCTTTTTAAATTCACAATCCACCTACCATGGGATAAATTCTACCCCTTGAAGACGTGCACAGAATGATGTGACAGAAGGAAATAGCTCAGTACCCAGATTTTTCTACAGTCACAACTCAGAGGTGGTTGGCATTTGCCAACTGTGTAGGCCATGGAGTTTTCCAGTGCACCATTTAGCTGACTGGCCCGAGAAAAACAGCATCTCCCAGTTTTGTAGAAAGGAAGAAAGTGCAACATTTATTCACACTTTCTGTGTGGAAGGAACAGAAATGCTGTTCTTATGCATGAGCCAGCAACAATTCCTGATTGTGAGGCAGTAAAAAGGCATAAAGATATCTAGAACAAGGTGAAACAACAAGTATATGGAATCCTCAGACCAGGACAACTAACCCATCATGCCTCCTGGCCCGTTCATACCAACCTCAGCACACACCTGTCAGGAGGGAAAATGAAATCTCTGGATCAGGACAGCAACAGATTATTCTCTTTAAGCAGCAGCACCAGCTCACCTACAGAAACCCATGCAAAGCCAGTGTCATCAGCTGTGTCCTGTACTACCTCCCAGGTGACTTTAGCATCACATTTGAAACTCTTCCAATGGAGATTAAGACCAACGACCCAGAGTAATGACTTTAAATGAAAAGTGGTGGATTGCTTCAGGCCCCACAGATTTTTATAGAGGGCTTCCAAGCCAAGAATAAACCCCTTGTGTTTTGGTCACAGAACAAAGTAAATTCAGGCAGGAGATGGGGCAGCTGTGAGTGTCCAGAGGAGAGAAGATCAGTGGGGCAGCTCTGAGAACAGCTCTTCCAGGCTGCTTTCCAGGAATGTCACTGCTAGCAGAGGCCAGCCCTGCCCACCCAGGCTGAGGGCTCTTTCTCCTGCTCTGAGAGGAACTGTCAATTTGGACCCCAACGATCAGCCTGTGCAGCAGCAGGAAGAGGTGTATCTTGTTGGAAAGAGAAAGGCACCAAAACAGACAGCAGGACATGTGAAAATGCTCACAGAGCCAGCTGCAGATGATTCTAGCAAAGAGATCACTTGAGGATGCAAACAGTGCAGCCCAGCCTCCCACTTAGCATTTCTCTACTCTTTCTACAGATTTCCCAGATATTACTGCTTCACCCTTACATAAATCCCTCTCCTCTTGAATCCTCAAATGACTTCTTGCACTCACAGCCCTCCACTACATCCTCGTGCCCCTCCACCATCACCCAGTGGCACAACCCAAGCCCAGGGACGCCTCCTGGGACAGAAGTGGCCTCACACAGAGTAAATCCCAGATCCCACACTTAGCATGCAAACACTGCTGGTGCACGTTCTGGCAACAAGCAGGTGTTACTGGGCTATCAAAGCACCACCAAACACTACTGCAGATTTAACTACTCCTCCATTACCTTCTCATGAGGACTTCCAGATCAACCGCCTCCACTGTCTTCCTCCCTGCATGGTGGGTGTAAGCTTCCAGATCATCACTCAGCTGCTTGAAGTATCTCTCAGAGCTGAGGGGGAAATCAAATCAGACTGTGGAGGGTGTGAACACCAGCTACCCACCCACTTCTGCAGGGCAAGCTGCACTGGAGCTGCTCATTGTGCAGGTCACAGCCTGCCAGGGAAAGCTGGGGGAGAAGACACTCTCCAGCCCACGAACAAAGCTTGGCTTCTCAGCACAGGCTCCCTGGAACTTCTCTGCCAAGACAGCTCTGAAGGAGCTGCACATCTGACAAGCAGAACTGTTCCCAAACTTCCCACACGTGCAGGAACAGCAGCTGACACCAGTGACAGAGAAACCAGCACTGAGGGTCAGATATTGCTGCCACAGTGACACTGTTCAAACAGTACACAGATTTTACTGATGAAGGCAACAAGATCTAAGGATTCAAAAAAGCCAAGAAACCTGGATTCGAATGGAACACTGCACATCCTCACTGTGCCCAGCACGATGGCCATTGTCCAGAGCCATCCTGCCCACGGAAATTAATGATAAGACTCTGACTGCTACAATTTGTTGGGACAAAGCCCAGATGCTCCTGCAAGACTGCACTTATCAGATACCCACATGGCAGCACAAAGCACTTTGCACATTTCTGCCCATTTTTATCAGGCCTCCCAAAACTCTTCCCAGCTGAACAGAGAAGGCAGTTAGCTTGTCAGCAGCACTCCTAACAGGTTTATTACTTCATGAGAGAAAAGAAAGAAAGAAAGAAACCTCAACATTAAAAATAATGGAAAGAGCAGTTTGTTGCTACGTACCATTTTTCAACAATTTTGAATGTATCTCTGGTCACTGGCATTTTAACAAAGTGTCTGAATATCTCCTTTATCAAACTCCTTGGTACTTGAGGCTCCCGTGGTTTTCTCTGGGAAGTTCCCAATCTCTTTGGAACTGCCTTAGGCTGCAGCAGCCGCAGGGGAGACCTTTGAGGGAAATTGAAAATTCACACATTGAATGAACAGGGAGAGGCAGAGAACACCAAGCAGAATTCAGAGAAACCCTAAGCTGAACTGGAAAGGATAAGAACTACCTTGAGCTCTTCATTCTTTCTCCCTCCCAATTCTCCAAAACTCTCATGCCCACACAGGACAGTGTGCAAACAGTTCATGTGGCATCATGGCCTAAAGGAAATCAGAAATGTCTTCCTTTCTAAAATAGGAAAAATTGTAATATGGAAGAGTTAAGTGAAATCCATGGATTCACTCAGTACATCATTGGAAAACAACAGAAAAAAACCTAGAACCTCAGGCTAACACATGCAAAACCCCCAGAGAAGGTGTGTGGATCACTCTCCAGTCCATCCATATATGGGCACAGAACTTTGTTGTCTTGTTTACTGCTTTAACAGACAAAGCTCTGAAGTCACAGACTAGAAAATTCCTCCTGTTCCCTAGGACCTACTGCTAGTGGTTCTGATGAAGCATATGGTTTCACCAAATTTCTAGTCAAGAGAGTGCAATTGTTAACTAATTTGGAGTAATGCAGAGGACAGGTTCACTTTCTGCCTCTAGGGTAGCTTCATTTTAGTCAGCACATGGCAACTGCACACAGCTTTAGGCTTCTGCAGTCAACACAGGTATGTGATTCCATGTGATCAGTGGCTTGCCATCCATAATTCCCCCTCTTCTGCAAGGGTCTCTGCATCCCATACTGGAGTCTATGGCTCCAGAGTGGCTTACCAACTGAAAAACTCCTAGGAAAAATTTTGGCCTTCAGCACAAGAAAATATTTACAAGAACGTTCATTGGAAAGCTTTAAGGCACGAGACCTGCTCTGGAAGAACACTGACACTCACTCAATTCCCTCTTCACTCAGCTGCCACAGGAGCAAAAGAACCAAAGAGTTCAGCACTGCTCACTGCCTGTGGCAGCAGCCAGAGCAGCTGGCAAAGCCAGGCTCTGCTCTGCCCCCAGCCCCTCTTCTGCCAGGCCTCTGCTGGACAAGCCTCAGCTTACCTGGGAGCAGCAGGCTTTGCAACATGTGGTGTTGACAGCAGGAGGTTGTTGGCTGGAGCACGGACAAACGCAGGAGTCTTCATGGAAACCTCTGAGAAAAAAGTACTTGAGGAACTGAAGTCTGTTTCCAGAACTGCTGGAGAAGGCAGTGCTGCCACAGCAGACAGAAAGGCAGGCAGCTCCCCACATGCCTGCTCCTGGTCACACTGCCTGTGCTCTGGCTGTGTCCCCACAGCATCCTGAGCCTGCACAGGTGCTGCTGCTACAATGCCACCCCCCACAGCTCCTGCCACACGGGCTGCTGGCTCCCCTTGGGCCCCTGTGCTGGCCCAGCTGGATGGCCAGGCTGCAGGGACACACACTCAGGACCAGGCTGCAGTGGCTGATGGCTGGGTTAATTTAGGCTGTCACAAAGTTTTTTAACCAGAAAGAACTTCAGTCTACAAACCACCTCTGTCATCTTGCCAAGCCACTGGCAAATTCTCCTGAACAAAGGGACAAGCTGAGCTACAGAATCACAAGGGCCAGACTATAAACTTCCTCCTGTTTGCAGATTTTCCTAACTCCCTCCAGGCAAGGCTTTGCTCTGTTCTCTGCTAGGAACCCAGAGCAGTCTCCTCCAAGTCTAATCTGCATTGTCTTTAACTTAACTCTTGAACTTCTTCACTTCTTAGCAAGTGAGAGCAGGAAAGAAAACAATGTTAACTCAAGTGCAGAGCAGCTTTCTTACCTTGACTTGCAGGGTGTTCAGCTTCATCCTCAGCAGGCTCTTCCACTGAACTATTCAACTCCAGCATGATAGCCTGGTCCTGTAGCTCATCTCCTTGTACATCAGTTTCATTTAATGGAGTATCAGGTTTATCAAATGAGGGCAAGGCATGAGAGTGCCTGCCCAGACTTTCAGCTCCAATGCCTTTGGTAATCTCATGCTCTAGATTTACAAAACAGAAAAAATAAAGCACTAAAACAAATCTCTTTGCCTGATTCTGGAACTTCCACTAGTAAATTTTAATCCAAGATACCTGCTCTAACTATACCTTTCTAAATACTACTGCCAGTACAATTTTGGTTTCCCTTTAAATAAAATGCAGTCTTCCAGCTTAAAATGACAAAATTGGTTTGATATTTCCCCAGTAATTAGCCCAGATTCCAGAAAACAAAGGAAGTTAAGTCTCTCTCTCAGCACTGATGCCAGTCATGCAGCATGAGAGCACTCTGGCACTACAGAGAGCTGTCAGCATTAGAGGTGTCCTCACCAGCTCCAGGAGAGCCATGGGCTCCAAAGCTGCCTTCTGCCAGTTCCTCTCCTGCTGAAGGAGCCATTTCTGTTTCACCTCTTCTGTCTTGTGCTGCAGTTATCTGCAATTCTGCTTTTTCAGCCAGTTTCTCTTCCAAATGCTCAGATAATCCAGCACTTGCACCATGTTCTGCAGCTAAAATAAGAAATTCTATCATACACCTGACCTACAAAAAAACCCAACCCAACCAACCACCAGCACAGTTTAATTGCCACTGGAATTTATTTGTGACAAATAAACTCAGCCATAAGCTGTAAGTAAGAAAAGCAGATGCAAAAGTTCCCTTTACAGCTGAGAAATGACCAACTTTTCCTGTGTTTGCTCCACAGCCACCTAATTAGGGGCACATCAGACCCCAATGAAGGAATTTTACTTACAGTAAGCAGAGCTCCTCCAGATCTGCCATCTCTATGGCCATTTTCAATTTTCGTGACTGTGTGACAGAGAATTTCTTTTCCTTTAAATCTAACAATACCTGGAGTTTGTGCTCAGATTCTCCTCCTCATTTCCTCTGTTTTTCTGAATAAACAATTTTTTAAGAGATATATTCCATTATAGAGAGAAGAGAGCCTAGAGTGGTTTTAACCATCTGGGACAAGCCTCTAGCAGGCAGGATGAGAAACATACAGACACATGACATGCTTGTGCTTAAAAACTTGAGCTGACTGCTTAAGTACTCCTTTTTCCTTTACACTATATACATAGTACACATCTGTTACTATGTAGCTCAGTTAAGCAGAAACCCACACAGGTTTGAGAAAATTGGGCACTCTCATAACGCTGCCACTTGCTGAAGGGTTTGGAAATCTTGGCTGAGTGGAGAACCAAAAGCTGTCAAACTGCACTTTTACCATCCTCTCCAGGGACTGGCAGTGTTCACACTCAAGTACAAGTGTGGCAAGGCCTTGGGACCTCCAAGGGAAGGGCACAAGGAAATCTGGCCAAAGGTGGTGCAAAAATCAGTTAGAGCAGTTTCACTAACCAGAATATTGGGCTGCCTACAACAACACAAGGCCTAAAGTGAAGTGAAATATTAACTAGCTTAGATTAGCCACATGTATTCCTTGCCAAGAGAGAGCTCTTCACCTTTCCTGTGGGAAGCTGAGTAGTACTACAGACCTGCTAAAACATATGAACCTTTATCCCACTTCCAGTCACAGCCCACTTTTATACAGCTTGTCTGGAAATGTCCAAATGTCTCTGGTATGACTTGAATTAAATTATTTCCAGCATCTACTGTGCAATTAAGTCTAATTTTACTCTGCAAGTCACCTGAAAAACCTCTTTCTAATTCAGATTATACTCTATTCCCTTTCTACAATGAAAGTACTTCTTACCCTCTTGGGAAATCTTTTCCTGTTCCACTCCATTCACTGTATTAATAATTTCTTCTTCTGTATCACTTATTTCTAGGTCTTCAATTACATGGGACACAAATTCTCTCAAAGACACGCTGGAAACATTTTGAGTGACTGGGGATCCCAAATATTTACTTGAACTTGTGGAGGACAGAGAGGAGCTCCATCTATAAACAGCTAGAACAGACCATTATAGTGTCTCCTGGTAGCTTTTTGAATTTTCTTTTAGCTTTCCTGGTAAATAAAAAACCAATCAAGGAGGGAGAAGAAGACACACAAGAAACATTTGTGTGTACTTCAAGCAGTTTAGGAAGTTTGCATTGAATCTTAGGAATCAGTTAGAAAAATCCTGTCTTGTGCTGTTTTTCAGTTGACACTGAGGAGCAATACCAACAGCAGCTCTCCTGTGGTAGAGCAGAACTATGACACCATTAACTTCTGCCATTAAAGCATTACTAACTCCAGCATCACAAAGGTCTGCTCACTCCCCCTCATCTTCCTCTCACTTGATCTGGTCTCCTATTCCACATCCTCTACACTTTGCATTATCTATCCCTTTCTCCTAAAAATGCCTGCCATTGGAGCTCCTCTGAGCAACTAACCTTTTTCTCTTGGTTCCTTCCCTTGTCCATTCAAAACTTTTGCCTGGTCCTAACAGTATGAGGAAAATGTGTTCCCATTTACACAACCAGACAAGGCCAGGGAAATGAATGCCAAGGAGAGGTACCAAGGAAAAACTGGCAAGCAACAGGAATTGCAATGCATTGGTACAGAGTGAGCAGGGAGGGACTGCCTCTGTCCAAAGGTTATTAAGGCCCTGGAGACAATGGAGAGATTGGCTGTGACAAGTAATAACCTGTGAAGGTCTGGACTAGGAATTTCCAGAAACTCCTTCCAAGTCTGTCTACATGTCCTACATATTATCTCCTTATTTTTTTGTGACCAGTTTAGAGTGCCCACTTCTGGGTCCCAGTACAAAGGAGAGATGGACACAGTGGAGAGTCCAGCAAAGGCCCACCAGGGCAGTTAAGGGACTGAAGCATCTCTCCTAGAAGGAAAGGTTGAGAGAACTGGGACTCTTCAGCCTAGAGAAGGCTTGGGGCAGATCTTACCAACATATACAAGTGCCTGAAGGTAGAGCATAAGGCAGACAGAGCCAGACTCTTTCCAGTGATGTCCAGTGCCAGGAGAAAAGGCAACTGGCAAACACTGGAACACGGGAGGCTCCATCTGAACATAAGGAAGAGAGTTTGCAGTCATTACACTTGGAGAGTCATAAGAGCCACTTAGGCAGGGCCCTGGGCAACCTGCTCTATGTGGCCCTGCCAGAGCAGAGGGGCTGGAGAAAATAACCTTGAGGTCCCTTTCTACCTCAACCACTCTGTGAGCTCAGATAATACCTGCAAAGCCTAAGCCTTAACCCATAGTACTCACTGTGAATCACCTCTTCGTCAGAAAAAGAAATCTGTGCCATTGGGCTACTCTGCTGGGAATGATCTTGCTCTTCTTCTTGCTGTTTTGCAGGGGTTTCTGGAGATACATGAGTCATTCTGTCAACATGCTCATGATTAAGGCTTGAGCTCTTGGAGTATCTTTGGGTCTGTCCCTCGTTTGTGCTCACACCAGATACCAGGCCCTCCAGCCTTGCTTCCTCTTGATCTGCATCAGAAATCAGGCTCCTCTGTGCTGAAGTTTTTGAATCTGACAGCTGGGGTTCAAGAGCAGAAATTTTACTTTGGCTCTGTTCATCCAGCTGGGGTTGAACAAAGAGCTCTGTGCTATTCATCATCATTTCTACATCACTTGTCAGGATGCTTGTTCGAATCCCAGATGCAGATTGTGAGTCCACAAGATAGTTCTGTCCTGTTGAGACAGTTTTAAAACAAATTTTATGGGAAAAACTGTTCAAGACCATAGGAACATACTTTACTACCAGGACTTGTATAATTCACAATTTAAGTAATTCAAACAAACTTTACTCCTTCTCAACAGATCTGAAACCCTGTTTCAATACAGAAACTGTATGACCCCACTTCTGTGCCCACAACTCTCCCTACCAAACCAAGACACCTTAGCACCCACAGATGAAGTTGATCCCAAACAGTTCCTGTGGTTGAAATGACCAAAAGCAAAGCACGTATTTAAGTACACAGAATCAAGGAACTACTGAGGCAGAACATCATTCTAATCTTGCTTCCCAAATCCCACTCTATTTCTGTGAATGTGTTAGTAAATTTTAAATTCTGAAATACAGACCATGCTACAGTAAATCCTTCCAAAAGCCCCTTTTAATGTAAGGCCCTGCCTCCCAAAAAAGAAATAACAACACAAAAGAAACCTTTGCTCTTCAGCATGTTCTGCTCCACTCCGCCCTCAAACGCTTGCATGTCCACAGCCCTGCGGGTCTTTGGCCTCCGGTTCAGGCCCCTCTTTTCAACAGTGTCTGGGGCCAGCAAGGAGCCCACAGACATTCGAAGAGATCTGTACAAGGAGGGAAGAAATTGTCAAAGTCACACACTCCACTTTCAGACATGATGGCACTAACAGTGACACACTGCTCACAGCCAGGAGAAAATTCCCCAAAAAACTTTCAGACATGATGGCACTAACAGTGACACACTGCGCACAGCCAGGAGAAAATTCCCAAAAAAATCCTTGGAGATTATAGGTCAGTCTTTAAGTGAGCTGTTTGTTTTCATACTATCACCAGCATCAGGATATGTATAACAGAGATCAGGAAGCAAACTTTTACAGCCTCCCTGAGACACTGCAACACTACAGCTGACAAAAGAGTCAGAAATTTAAAAAATCCTAAGTAACAAAAAAAAGGGAAACCACATGTTTGAGACATACTCTAGAGGACAATGGGGTGGTAAGAGGACCTCCCAACAAGTTTAAGAAACTACTTAGTATCAATACTCTCAGCAAAATACAGCTACCAACATACTGTGAGTGTTTCAAAATTAGAGATGATAGCAACACCTAAAACACAGGAAAAGATGTTTCTCACTGTAGGTGTTTTGCTCCCTGAAGATTGACCACAGTCAATGATCACCTGTCCCTCTCTCCAGGCAACCCAGTTAAAAAGGGGGTCCAGAGGGTTCCAAGACAGAACAGAATGCAGCCCCAAAAAGCTGTACAAAAAGCCCAGTAAAGGCTACAGTGAGAAAAGTGAAATAATGTGCTGATTTGGGCCAGGGTTGTTTGCAAAGTACACAGGAAAGTAAGTTCTTTGACTCACTGAAAAGCTTTTAAAGTCTAGAAAATACTGCATAGGTGCAACTGATGTGATATAACTATTAACAGGCAGGGACAATATTCTAAGGCATATCCTGTACTGATTTACTGGTGGAAGCATGAGAACACAAGGAAAAAAGGAATTATCCCAGCAAGTAAAAAGAGGAGCAATAACAGCAACACAAGCTAAACCAACCCAAGCATACAGTGCAGCCACAACTTCTGAATATCAAAAGGTGTGTGGTGCAACACCTTCAAATTCCATCAGCAGAGGGAGATGTCTGTGCTACTGCTAACACTAACAGAGGTCTTTACCCTGAACCCAGGTATCTGCACTGTTCTTCAGCCCCTCAGATGTGATCACACCTAGCACACCCAGCAGACATTTTAGGTTAAACTCACCGAGTCATAACTGTGCCGTCCAACGCTGCCTGAGCTGGAAAAAGTTGATGGCACATTAGTTGAGAAACTGCCCTTTACACAACAGGCTACAGGAACATCCCAATGGATCTTCCTCTTTTCACAGCCAGTCATGCTACAATCCTCAATGGATCTTCCTCTTTTCACAGCCACAATCCTCAAACATCATACTTTGGTGCAAACAGAATTAGGGGTCACTTTACTATTTCTTGTCTGCATTTTAGAATTGCATATTAGAAATCTAATAAGCAATTTCTGAAAGGGTAATAAAATGACCATTGCAGTGAAAATTTAACATGGCATATACCCTCAGACTTAATAATTTTAATTTTACTACATTGATAGCAAAATGTTAGGCCTTGGTCACAACCACCCTTCAGCAACCAACCCAAACATATCTGGAGCTTTAGAAACACAGAGAACTATTCTACAGACTCTTGATGAAACTGGAACTCAAACTTGTTCTGCTCACAAAGAACTTTATAATTATTCTATATAATTGCAATGGGAAATATGCAGCTGCTTGTATTTAAAGTTCCTAGAACTGAGAAGAAGACAGGGATTGCTTCCTCTGGAGACACTTCAAAACTCAAAAAGCACCAAGTTGCAAAAGTTACCAAAAACTTATATATAGTCATGGCAGAGCCCAGAACTTGGCTGAAAAAGGTTTATTTTAAATTTGCTAGGATGGGGGTTTTTACTTTCTCCATTATCCCCTTTGCATGAGATATTGCAATCTGGATTCCAAACCTACAACTGCCCAGCTGGGCAACTCCTGACAACTGAGCTGTGCAGGTGAGAACCAGCTGACAGCAAATGCAGCACTGAGCAAGTCAATTCTTGTCAATTCTTGACTGCAGCCTTACCTTGGTACTGGGAAAGTCGTTTCTCTGCAGCTCTCTCAAATTCAGAAATGCTGAGTTTCCTTCTCTTCTTTGTCATGCGGAACACAGCGACAGATGTGTCCTCAGGAGCAACATCTGGCAGCTGCAATTCCCCCCTACCAAAACAAACCAAGCTGGAGAGGCATTTCTGAAAATCCCACTTGACAAGCTGCAGTTCTGATCCCTGAAACACCAGTAGAGAAGCCCTGCTCCCCAATCCCAGCACAGGAACTGCAGCTATACCTAGCAGTGTAATAAAAGTGTAGACTATAAAAAAAAACCTTACTTACATGCTGGAAACCCTCTTAGATGTGACTTTTGAATGAGCTTCTTGTGTGTCTTCGTGGTTAGATATCTGAGGTGCCACTGGTGAAACTTGGGGCTCTGCCAACAAACCAGAACATTTCCTTTCCACAATTCAGTACAGCAAGAGCAGTAAAATGCAGCAGGGTGTCACATCTACACTATAGCCTGTAAATAACATTTACTAACAGGTTAAAATAAAGGCCTAGTGAAAACTGTTTGGGTTCTACTCCTGGGAAGGCTGGCAGTGGCAAAGCCAGCAGTGGCAGATGGCAGCACGGAGTTCCCTGCACTGCAGCAGAAGGTGCCTCTACAACTCACACCTGATCCTACAGCCAAAGGCAGCACCAGGATAAGAACAAATGAAGAGAGTTTTGAAGAGGATCTTCAAAGCTGTGATTTCACTAGTGCAAGGCCTGGTCTCTCACTTGTATCCCACATTCAGGTGCTCTGCAGTGACTCCTGTTACATAAATCAGTCACACACCAACCTGATTTCTGTTTTGTGTAACAGGGAAAGGATAACGGGCTACCATGGAACACCCCCTCTTTTCTCAACTATACAAAAACATTGTCTTTCTGTTCTCAATTCCCCTGAAAAAAAGTACACTTACGGTTCTGCATGACTCTCCTGAGCATAAGCCGTGGTGTGCCATTTCTGAGATCAGGGAACACTGCCAGTCTCTGCTTCGCCAAGGTGCTTCTGGCAGACTTACTCTTATTTTCTACACTCAATCCAGTCTAGAGGGAAATCGAGACAAGAAATTCAAAGCTAGTATTTTCGTTATTCAAGACCCCAACATCAAAAGCATCCACCACCCACATTCTAACAGCAAGCTAAGCAAGCTGGTAAGAAACTTTTTTCTAAATTCCCAAGAGAAATTGAGCGTATCGGCATTTGACAACTGGGCTGGCACTCCCCGTGCAGACGGGACACAATTCAGCGCGGGGTATCATCCGGGTGGGTTCCAGCATAAAACCCTCCTCTGGACGAAATCCTGAGCGGCCGCAGAACACAGCCGCAACCTAAACCCGCCGAGCTGCGGGCTACTCGGCGAGCGCCAAAGTCAGAGGTTTCGGCCCGTTTTCCACGATTAAAGGCGAACAAGGGTCAGGGAGCGGCCTCCGCTCCTGCTTCAGAGACCTCGTTCCTGTTTCAAACCGCGAGCGACCGGACGGGTGGTGCCGGGAGAGTCCCACGGATAGGTCGATCCCAACAGGGTCTCTCCTTTCCTCCCTTCCCTCCCGCCCGCTCGCTCTCCCAGGTCCCTTGGGGCACCTGGGCCGCCGCCCGCGCGTTGTGGCGGCCGCTGCGCCTGAGGCCGGGCCTGGCCCGGGGTCGCCCGTCGGCCATGGCGGGCCCGGTAACGGCCGCAGGCCTCCCGCGTCCCGCCGCCTCTCGCGAGACATGCGCGCGCGCGCCGGGAGGGGCCGCGGCGCAGTGTGGGGCGGGTAGTTCCGCCGGTGGCGCGGTGCATTGTGGTCCGCGTAGTTCCGGGGCGGCGGCGGCGGCGGCGGCGAGAGGCCGCGCGGGCCTTGTGGGAGCTGTAGTTCGGCGGGGCCGCTCGCCCCGCTCGCCGCGGGTGTCCCCCCGCCCCGCGAGGCCATGCCGGGCTTCACCTGCTGCGTACCGGGCTGCTACAACAACTCGCACCGCGACAAGGCGCTGCACTTCTACACCTTCCCCAAGGACGAGGAGCTGCGGCGCCTCTGGCTCAAGAACGTCTCCCGGGCGGGCGTCAGCGGCTGCTTCAGCACCTTCCAGCCCACCACGGGCCACCGCGTCTGCAGCGAGCACTTCCAGGGCGGCCGCAAGTCCTACCTGGTGCGGGTCCCCACCATCTTCCCGCTGCGCGGCGTCAACGAGCGCAAGGCTCAGCGGGCCCGGCGCCCCCGCCCCGCCGCCGCCGCCGCCGCCGCCCCGGGGGGC
>VZUI01037679.1:0-16864 GCA_013401135.1 Cettia cetti | reverse complement strand
TTCCTTCCTTCCTTCCCTCCCTCCTTCCTTCCTTCCCTCCTTCCTTTCCTCCTTCCTTTCCTCCTTCTTTTACTTTCATTCTTTCCTTTCTTTCCTTTCTTTTTCTGTTTGAGGAGCTGATTGCAAACTGGTTCTGTGGCCCCCTATGAACTGACAAAAGCTCAAGCCTAGAAAGAGGAAATCAGTGTTTTAGGTTCCTACCAAATCTCAGAGTCCCACACAGTGGAAATCAATGCCACGGAATGCCATGACTGTGGGTATTTCCAGCACCACTGATGGCTTTGTGTTCCCCTGTAGCTGGAGTTCTCAGCAAAGGTTAAATAAACCTGTAATTGGCTCTAAAAGCCAGAGAAACCATCTTCTACTCTGGCAGTGTCACTGGTGACCTGTTCCTTCCAAGGCTATGGACCATGGGACAGGCCATCAGAGTTGGTGGGGACAACTTTTCCATAAGGGTGAGTTCAGCCAAAGGACAGAGCTCAGCATTTGGGTGATAACACATCCTGTACAGCTTGTGGGTGTAGAGGATGTGGACATTTTCTCCTTTTTTATGGTGCCTCTGGAGCTGGTCCTTTATGACATTACCCCAGGTACAGAACCATTTTGTGAATTTGAAGGGCACAGGTTCACTTCTGACATCAACTTGTTGGGTTTGCCACCTTGTCTGATGCAGTAACTTGTTTTGTTGGCTGTTTTCCTCTTTTTATTATCAAGGTTTCTGAGCTGCCGTTAGCAGCAGAATTAAATACCTGCCTTCACATATTCACAATTAAATATCTGCCTCCACTGTTTTGTTTCATTGCTGGGACCCCAACCTGCAGCAGCAGCTCTGAATCGAAGGGAACACACTTTAACCCCAGCAGTGAAATGTAAATGACACCAATTTCGTAGGCAGCTGTAAGAGCTGGATTCAGGAATGTGGGGTTTTTAAAATCCTCTACTCTTTGTCAGGACATCGAGGTTCTCCTCCTATCCTTGTCTCCTCTTACCCAGAGTGGATCAGGAGGACCTTGCAACAGTAAGATGTCACCAATACATAAAAATATAAATGTGAATGTCAAGGGGATGGTGCCAGACTCTTCTCAGTGGTGCCCAGTGACAGGACAAGGAGCAATGGCCATAAACTAAAACACAAGAATTCCACTTCAACATGAGGAAGAACTTCTTTACAGTGAGGGTGTCACTGGAAGAGGCTGCCTGGGGAGAGTGTGGAGTCTCCCTCTCCAGAGACATTCCATATCCCACAGGATGTGCTCCTGTGTAACCTGTTCTAGGCAGGTCGGGGGGTTGATCTCAAAACCTACCTTCCATCATTAAAGATTCTGAGATTCTGTAAGAAAATGTGAACATTCAGCCACGATTGTGCTGATGGACGTAGTGCAAAGCAGCTCCACTGGGACAGCAAGTCTGCACCAACATTATTTTCACATGGGAGAAAGAGTAAGGACAATTAGTCCAGTGGGTCATTTTCCAGGTGAAAAGCTGCAGTTGATGCTCTTCCATGCACAAGTGCTGATTTGGTAGCTGCAATTACTATCCTTTGGGTTTAAACACACACTGTGTCATCAGACAAAAACCTTTAGACTCAAGATATAGACATGGATGATCATGGACAACCAGCCCCAGATCCTGCCCTGGCCCCAGGACCCCCAGTCATCCCCTGGTACCTCTGGACACCCCTGTGGGGTCCAGAGGATGCAGTGCTGAGCACACTGGGGCAAAACTCAAGGGCAGGCATCCAGCCAGCCCTTCTTCCCTGCCGAGTCTCATGAAAGGAAGTGAATTTCTGACCAGAGAGCTGTTTGGAGGGGAGGTGTCTCTTTGGAGCCATTGGGCCCAGCTGGGGAGGAGTTGTAGGTGTTGCATGGATTTTCCCTTCACTGGCACTACTGCAGCAGAAACCTGACAGCAGGGAACGATGGAAAACAACACTTGGCATGCCAAGGAGCTGCAGGGCTGATGGTTGCCTGTTCATCTCCCACCTCCAGGAATTATGGCATTTACCTGGTCCCACTGGGCTTTATCCACCCCACAGTGCCCACATAAAATTGCTGCTCTCTCCCTTTAGAGGCATCCCCTCAAAGGGACAGGGTCACACTGAGATTGCTCCCAAGAGGGATTAGGGATTTGGAGCAGCCTGGCAAAGCCCCCTTCTGACTTCACCCCACACCAAGCAGGGCTCTGTCTTGCAGGAAATAACTGGGAATAATGCCCAGTGAGCTGCTGGACAACACTTGACTGAGGCACTACCCTGCTCCTGGCACCTGGCTGCACCCGGGCATCTTTTTAAGAGGAAAACTTCCTGTTGTTTTGAACTCAAGTATAAGAAATCTGACCTTCTCAACTTCTGCTTTACACTTTCGCCTGGTAAGCATCTGTGCTGGTGACCCCACATGCTCCCAGTCATCCAATTTCACTTTCATAACCAAAGCTCCTTGCAGCACAGGAAAGAAAACTTCCCTCCACTTCCCATCCTTGGCCAGTATTTGTTCTGGGGAGTTGAGTTGCCACTGATCATCAACAGGAGTTCAGATTTCAGAGTCAGAACTCTCCAGAGGTGAGGCAGCAGGGACAGTGTGTTGGATAAACATTGTCAAAGTCCCCCTCTTCCCCCATGCCCAAGTTGCAATGTGGTGTCCTGCCAGTTGGTCAGAGGCTCATCTCTGCCATACCTGGAGGGGGGTGGCTGTGTGGGCAGCTTTGGGAATCTGTGAGGTGTGAGACATTTAGGGATTGAATTGCAAACCCCTCCTCCTTCTCCTTCTCCTTGTTTGTGAGGGCTCTTGCTGTGAAATGGCACTTGGTGCTGCTGGTGGTGCTTTGAGGACAATTTCTAGGAGTGTCTGCAGAAAATGGATGGCTGTGATGCTGTTATCATCATCATCATCATCATCATCATCATCATCCTCCTCCCTGGGCAACATGGGGAGAGGAGCCCTTTAGAAAAGCAAGGGGTGGGTGACAGGACAAGGGGGAAAGCGATGGAGGACAGGGTTAAACCAGGTATTAGGAAAAAAATTCTTTACTGTGAAGGTACTGAGGCACAGGTTGCCCAGAGAAGCTGTGGCTGCCCCTGGATCCCTGGAAAAGCTCAAGGCCAGGTTGGACAGGGCTTGAAACAACCTGGGATAGTGAGAGGTGTTCTTGCCCATGGCAGAGGGGTTGTAACCAGGTGTTCTTTAAGGTCCCTTCCAACCCAAACCATTCTGTGGTTCTATGATTCCTCAAAAAGGCATGCATGAGCAGTGTCTCCCTTCTGGAAAGAAAATAGCCCTTCCATGCCCTTCACTCTTTTGAGGAACCAAAAAAAAATGAGTTTCTTTCTTCAAGCCCTATCACAGAAGTGTGGGATCAGCAGCCAGGATCCCCATTATTGGGGCAGCTGGGAAAAAAATCCTCCCAGCAACAGCAGATCACCCCTACTCACACCAGGAATACCAGTAACATCCCAGTAAATCTGGGCCACCCTCTGTGAAGATCATAGAATCATAAATTGGGTTGAAAGAGACCTTAAAAATCATCTCACTTCAATCCCCTGCCATGGGCAGGGACACCTTCCACCATCCCAGGGTGCTCCAAACCCTGTCAGTCTTGCTATGGGCACTTCCAGGGATGGGGCAGCCACAGCTTTTTGGGGCACCCTGAACCAGGGCCTCCCCACCTTCACAGAGAAGAGCTTCTTGCTTAAATCTAATCTAAATCTAACCTCCTTCAGCTTAAATCCTTGTCTTATCACTGCTTTTTATTGCAAAAGGTCCCTCTACTGCCTTCCTGTGAGCCCCTTTTAGGTACTGGAAGGAGCTCTAAGGTCTCTGCAATAAGATGTGCAGCCTCTGTCCTGCAAGTGCTTTGTAACCATCCACTTCCCCTGCCCTGGAAAACCACCTAACACAGATGTAGTGATTTCCTTTCAGTCACTCCAGCCCCTGCAGAGCTTTGGGGTTCCCTCCCTTCTGCTCCTCCGTGAGTCTCTGCTTTTCAAATTTCATCATCTTCCGAACCTCCCCTCCATCATGGATGTGCTCATCCCTGCCCTAGGGAGCTCTAATCACCACAGGGAGAGGCCACCCAGGACTGGAGGTATCTAGCAAGTGCTGCTGTCCAGGGACTGCCAATTCTTGCAGCCTCTCTGGGTCTGAGTGCCAAATATGAGCAGGAATGCACAAGAGTGTTACACTTAACTTCTGTACAGTGTGTCCTGCAATGTTGTCCCTTACCCATGTGGAATCATGGATAACTCAGGGAATGCAGGAGTCCATGCCATCCTGCCTGAACACCCAAGCTGTGACCTTGCCTTCATTCTAATCCATTCCTTTCCCTATTGCCATTGTTCAATGCTTTCAAGGGTAGAGAGGGAAATAAGTGTGACACACACGTTATCACCTGAGCAATCCCATCCTGTGTGTTCATGGAAAGCTTTTTTTTCAAATGGCTGAGTTACTGGGACTCTGCTTTTTATCATGGCATCCACCTTGTTTCCACCTTCAAAACATCCTTCCTGAAGGTCTCCCCTGTGGTTTTTGTATGACCTGTGTTGCTTTTTTGTTTCCTCAAAACATTGACAAAGTGCCACTACTTCCTGATCTTGTCCGTCATTGTTTTCCCAAAACTGGTCTTCCCCATCCTTGCCCGTCCTGAGCTGGTGTGGGATATTGGGGATGGTGTTTGAATCTTTGAGGATTCTCCTGCCAAATGCCATATCCTGGTGCCATTGTGTTCTGTGGACTACAGGATTCAGCACTGTCACATCACCACCAGACACCCATGAACTTCAGGCACCATAACTCTCAGATAAGTTCTGATATCTCCAATACTGGTCTTGCTCTGCCCTCCAAGTCTGTGCCCAGGCTGGTCTCACCCCACAGTACCTCTGTCCCCATCCAATCCATTTCATGACTCAGATCTTTGTTAACTCTCATGGTGGAAGTGGAGCAGGGATGAAGTGGAATGATTATATCTTGAAAGATCTCCTACCATGATTATGAATTTCAATATGGTATTTTTCCACCTAGAATATCTCTGCAATTCATTTTGATCCTGTTAAATATTAATCCTGGTCCCCCATGTCCTTGAACTCCTTTCCTGCTTGGAAGAGAATGCAAATTTAACAAAGATCTGGTCTTCTCCATCAGCTGAGCTACCAATGAAGGCATTGAACAGGACTTTGGGAGACTGTGTGGAAACCCATGTTCTTCACTCTGGTGTGGACCATTAAAGGCACTTCTCTGGGAGCACTTTGCATCACTTCCCACAGGTATCCCAATGCACTGTGTCAACCTCTGGTCTCTCAAATACTGCCATGGGAGACATGATTCAAAGTCTTTTTACAAAGAAGCAGTAAGAAATCAGCTGTCTCTCCCTTACACAAAAGGTCTGTTACCATCTCACAAGAGGAAATCAGACTAGTCTGACAAAATTTGGTCTTTACATACCCTTTTCTCATGCTACTTTACAGATGCTTGCAGAAAGGTAGTCTCAGCAGTTCTGGAATAAAATGAAGCTCATCCTCCCAGGGATAGGTTCCCTGGTTCATTCATAGGTTCCAGGGTCCATCTTTTCCTTCCAACCCCTTATTTCTAAAGATAAACACGACTCCCCCTCTTTCTTCATGTGCAAGCATTTTCTTATCCTGCTCAAGTTCCTCAAGTCAATTTCTAGCAGCTGTTTTTAAGTATTGTAGAGGAGTCTCTGAGACAGGCGAGGTGAAGGCATGGCCTGCTCCTGGGTACTCTCTGCTTCAATAACCACACTGTGCAGTGAGCAGCACATTCAGAGATCCTCCTGGTCATGTGATGGTGGTCAGAGCACCTAAAAAGGGATTTTCCATTGCCCCAGATCAGTTGTGAGCTGTGTTTGGCCTTTCTCATTTAGTCCCAGTAAGCTCAGCGTAAGGAGGCTCATCTCTTTGAAGCTGACCTGGTTTCTACTTTATGCCACCTCCCAAAGCTGAGGTCAGTGAAGAGCTTGAGATTTATCTGACCTGTAGTGATGCTTCTTTCCTTCACTTTACAGAACTTTTACCTCGAGATCTTAGTATTTATTTTATGTTAGGAACGAGTCAAGAGGACAGGCACGTGTGTTCAGCTATAAGCATTTGCAAATCTGAATTTCAAAACCCTTCCAAAACACCTTTAAAGAACAAAAATGATGGTAAGTCATAGAATTATTGACTAAGGGAAAGAGCGGATTTTAGGACCTAAAATAAAGGGTGAATTTGTGGGTTATTTCCCCTTTGGCCTGGCTCATGTAAAAAATCTTTTCTATTATTGAAAGCTGTCCTGAATCACCAATTGTAATACAGGAAATGGCCTCAAATTGTGCCTGGGGAGGTTTAGATTGGATATTAGCAAAAATTTATTCACTGAAAGGGTTGTCAAGTGTTGGAACAGGCTGTCCAGGTGGAGTCATCATCCCTGGAAGGATTTAAAAGATGTGTAAATGTGGCATTTGGGGATGTGGTTTAGTGGTGGCTAGGTTAGCATTTGGACTTGGTAATCTTAGAAGGCTTTTCCAACATAAATAATTTTATAATAATGCTGATCTCCGCTTCCTTGATGTGCTGATGGACAGAATGTTAAATCAACCTTTCAGCAATGTCAGTAACAAGCACGTTTATTATTTACAATAGGAATAAAATAATAATCCAGAAGTAAGGGCAGCCAATGCAGTTAGGTAATGCAGGTAAGGATGTGCTGCCCAGGCATGTGGAGGAGTCTACAATATATAATTTTTTTGTGAGTAGAGGGGATGGGCAGCTGCCAGGATTGGTGTATTCTGGATTGAACCTTTCTGGAGGTTGGTGGTGGACTAAATAACCTTTCCAGGATAATCTGCTGTGCCATTTGGGACACTCACAAGCTCCCAAGTGTTTCGTATCGGTCATGTCCAGTAGGGAGGCTGAGGCAGAGGATTTAGGAGTTTACAATGGTCCTTTGGCAAACACCTGTGAAAGCTGAGGTCAGAGCTCAGGAAACCCTGGCTCACATCCTGCAGCCAGAGGGGTGTTGTTCATAACAGCAGAGACAAGCCAAAGAAAGACCAAGCCTGACATTTCTCATAAAGAATTTTGCCTGTGTTCACAAGTTGAGAGCGCACCATTGTGCTTTGCCAGCGAAACTCTTGCTGGCTGGAGTGGCTCATGGCAAATATAAGACGCTTTTCTGCTTCAGGGGGAGGATCCCACAGAGCTGCCTCATGGGGCTCATGTCAATCCCCAGCTGAAACCACGGTGCAGCAGGTTCAGCAGCTGCAGAGTGCGGGGAAGAGTTGCGCCACTTCCTGCGCACAATTGCTGAGCCGATCTAGCACAGGCAACCTCCTTCCTGTGCCAGGCCTGTTGACACTGTTCTGTTCTCCTTAAAAAAAAAAAAAAAAAAAAAAAAAGCCAAAAAGCATCCCTGGTTCCAGGAAAGCCTCTTTCCCAGTCTCTTCCCCATCTCAGCGTGGTGCAGAACATGATGTGGTGGCCTGGCTCTTTTCCTCCATGTGATATCTTTGCAGTGCTCTGGGTAGGATGGAGTGAAATATATGAACTAAAAATAGCTGGGGTTTTTTGAAAGTAAAACTTGATTGCCTTGTGTTTTATTGCTGGTGTAGGTTCCTGAGAGCTCAGCAGCTTTGGGGTTGGGAAGACAAGACTTTCATGATGGGGTTTCTTCAAAGAACACAGTCAGGCAACAGAAAGTCTGGAATTTTTATACCTTGTGTGTTTTGCTCTTGAAGATCACCAGGCAGAAGGTAGACAAATTCTCCACACTGGTATATTTTTTTTTCAAAGCTTGTCAGTAAAATCATATAACTTTAATACAACTAATTGCAAAATTGAAATTGAAAAAATATTAATTATAGTGTTTGTAACACACTGAAATTTGTCTTTTACAGCAAAGTCAGTCTCTGGCAAACAAACGAATAAAAGCTGTGAGTTTTTACATGCCCTTGGTAAATATTATTTGCTTATCTTTGGGATGGATTGTTTCTGCAGGTTAATTTGTTTGGATGACTGAGGATAAAAACCATGCAGCCTTTTAAAGATGAGCTGCCTAAATGGATGCTAAATGAAAATTATTTGGAGAATGAAGGAGTAGTTTGAGAGTAAATAATACCTTTAAGTCTGTTTCTCTGTTTTCTGAACGTTTGAGTGATTTACAAGAGTAAAAACCAAAGGTCAATACGCAATGTAACACACAGAGAAAGAATCTCAGATAATCAGAAGACTTCATGGTAAAAGCACTGGCAGATAATGCCCAAATAGCTGTAGGGCACCTGTGACCTTTAGGAGAGAAGAGCTCTGTAATGGAATAGCCTGGCTGAGCAGTTGCCCTAGGTTACAATAAAGAGGGGTGTTCCCTGTTCCAATCCTGCAGAAAAACGATGTTTTGAAAGGATGATATTAAATAATTGCATGGATTTTAACGGCAAGTTTGTGCCACTAACCCAAACTTGCCTTCCAAATAATGCATCCACAGGGAATGGATGGAGGGCTGGAACACCTGGAACACAGTCTGAGAGAGTTGGGAGTGCTCAGTCTGAAGAAGAGAAGGCTCCAGGGAGAACTTAGAGCTCCTTCCAGTGCCTAAAGGGGCTCCAAGAGAACTGGAAAAGGATATTGGACAAGGGGCTGGAGGGACAAGACAAGGGGGAGTTGCTTCCCACTGCCAGAAGGCAGGGTTAGATGGGATATTGCAAGAAATTCTTCCCTGTGAGGGTGGGGAGGCCCTGGCACAGGTTACCCAAAGAAGCTGTGGCTGCCCCATCCCTGGAAGTGTCCAAGGCCAGGTTGGATGGAGTCTGGAGAAACCTTGTCTTGTAGAAGGTCTCCCTGCCCAGGGCAGGGGGTTGGAATGAGATGATCTTGCAGGTCCCTTTCAATCCAAACCCTTCTGTGATTCTGTGATTATAATGCTCAGGAACAAGTGTGAGAGTGGTATGTAAAGAAAGGGTCATGTTCTCAGTGCTGTGTTTCCTGTAGAACAGAGTCCCAGGATAGCCTGTTGGGGCTGATGATAACAGCTCTGTATTTATAAGAATCAGTTGTTACCACCAAAAAACCATTAAAGTATCAACCATTGCATTTTGTGCTGATTTCTGTTATTTTGATCTGCAGTTGACTGAAAAACAAGAACCAGGACATAGAAACTGAGTGGTAAACCTGGTACTTTCAATCTTCTTATTGCTCCAGTTTTACCCACATTGATCTGTATTTTGGTATTATTTTGAATAACTCTTCACATTTTTTTCACAATGCCCATGGTTGCATAAAGATTTGCCTTTTGATATTTAAGGTTGGACTCGACTCACACCGACTCCTTCTCCCCACCATTCTCAGAGGTGAAACCTCTGCACCAACCTCTGTAACCAGAATGGTATTTTTTTAGGATCACAGAATCATTTAGGCTGGAAAAGACCTCTAGGATCATTTAGGCTGGAAAAACTTCTAGGATCATTGAGATCCTTGCAGCAGATCTAGCATCAATGCTGGATCAGATTGCTCAAGATTGGCTCCATCCTGAACTCATGATGTGTCTCCAAGGGTTCCCATGGGATCAAATCCATCTCTTGGCATTCAGTACCTCCACCTTGAGGTTGATGTACTTCTGGTTTAGGGATCCCCACACCCAAGTTATGATGGTGGCATTTGCTTTTGCTTTGTCCAGATACAACAACCTGTAACAGAACTGGTGAACCTGATGTTTTCTACCAAGGCAACCAAGAGCTCCAATGAAGGCAACCAGGTGTGGCCTAACCCCAGAGGTTAACCCAGCACAAACACCTCAAAAGCCCTCCAAAATTTCATTGTTGTTGGATCTGCCTTTTATCAGCCAGTCTGCATTTCAAATTAATTTCCTGTAAACCAGTTTTTCTGGGCTGGTTTCCTCACTTGTGACAGCAGATACTTTTGCTTTTGTTTCTCAAGAATGAAACAGCCTCTCCTTAGACCCATAGCTGGGCTGTGGGTACTGCTGCCCAACACTTCCCTAACCTCATCAGCTACCTTCTGTGCCCCAGAAAATATCCCTCACTGAGAGCTGGGTCCTGGTGGGAAGGATGTATTCTAGGGAAGTGCCTTCCTTGTCCAAGAGCCAGCTGAGGTGAGGTCTGAGCTGGCTATATGCAGGTTTCTGCTTTTCCCTGATGGGTTTAGTTTGAGGGAAATCTTGTCTCATCATTGAAGCATTTGCCTATTCCTCTGGCTGATTTTTTCATCCTGTTCCGAGTTACCCCTGCAAACCCATCCACCCTCCGTGTCCCCCTTCCTCTCTCTCCTGCTTGGGAAATGAGATGCTGCCTGTGTACAACACTTTCAGAGCCCCATCAGTGCAGAAGCCCACAAAACAAAAGAAATGCTGAGCTTGCTTACCACATTTCGTGCCTCATCACATCTTGTTGACCTAGTGTTGGAAATACCCATCTAAAATTTCCACAGATGCTTGTTATGGGCAGAGGCATATTTTTACCATAATCTTGTTCTCTGGACCTTTCTGAGTGAAAAGAAGCATTGAATTGGGCATCCATAACATCCAGACTCAGGATTTCCTCACACATCCCATTGGCAATGGTCATGTCCATTGGTGATCTGCTGCAGATAGCAAATCTGCAGCAGAAAACCAAGTCATAGAAGAATCATCCTAGGTCTCCTCTGAGGTCACCTGTTTGAGATGGAGGAGGAGTGTAGCAGATCAAGGCTAGATCACAAGGGGAGCCCAGAGAAAGCCTAAGGTGGCTTTTGCCATGCTTCATTGCATCCATGAGCTGGCTCTTAGTCCAGCAGGAGGTCTGACTCAGAGCAAGTCACCTGCACAAAAAACTTTTGACTTTACTTCTCAAGAAGGCAAATTTGCATCTAGTCAATGGCCAGTTTAACATGAGCTCATCTTCAAACCAGGTGATCTTGTATTTGCTCTTTTGCACTTGAGTAAGACCTAAAATGCACAGCCAACCCTGCCAAGAAGTAAGAAAAATAATCTCTGTTCCTTGCCCTCTGTTGTCTTCCACAATCAAATCAAACATCTTGGTCTGAGAACACTCAGACTGAATTGCATGAAGTTCAGACTTCCCTCCTGTTCCATGCTATGCTGATCATTTGTTTGTAGTGCTCTCAAGAAAACATCCTTCCACTCAGGTTACAAAACTCCCCTGAAATTCCTTCTGGATTGACACATCAAGTCCATGAAAATGAATGGGGCTGTTTGCTTTGAAGGTCTGTCCAGGAGGAAAGGGCTTTGGAAATGGATGGCTTTTGTATTTTTCTGTTATGCATTGGCTAAGTAATGTGATATAAACATCATGGACTTAGAGATGGCAACATAAAGTGGGACTCAGCTCATGTAATTCTGGAGGTGTAAGTCACAGCTTGTCCCTCATGGTCATCAGAGGAAGAAATACTTGTATAGTGTAATTCCCTTCATCTTCCAGATGTGAGCTGTGCCCTGGAAATGTGGATATTCCTCTTGTATTGACTCTACAGGGAGTGCTGAGGCTGGGGTGAGCCAGGAGTGAGTTCCTACAGCTTTGTTTGCATTAGTCAGTCCTCCAGGGCCAATTTGTGAACTCATTGTTATGAGGGCAGGTTCTTAATTAGGCCAGGATTTGATTCTGCCACCTCCTACAATACAGCATTACCACATCTTTTCTGGCTGGAGGCAGGGAGCTCTGAGTGACACCTTCAGAGGTGAAGAAAAGATCAGCACTGCCCGTTGCACACAGCTGGCCCTCCCTTCCATGCCACATCCACGGGCTCCAGGGGATGGCAAGCCCAGCAGAGATGACCAAAGGCACAGCCCCTGAGCAAAAGGGCTGCTCTTCCTCATGAGCAACAAGGCTCTTCCTCTGAAGCTGCTCTGACATATTTCCTCTTGCAATCAACAACCTCATTTCCACATGGAGTCAGCCAGCAGTCAAACTGGAAATCACGCTGACGTAACTGCTAATTACCCTTGGCATAACTAATGTGCAGTAGCAAAGTTTGTATTTATTGAAGCGTGAGGATGGCTAGCAGAGGAACCAAATTGATCCAGACACTGTTGAAAAAGATCAATCTCTCCTTAAGCAAAGAGATGAGTGGCTGGGGTCTCATCTAGTTGCTGTCCTTTCCCCAGAGGAGTCTGAACCAGCATTCTGGAAGCGTGTCCTCCTCCTCCTGGCACTCTGAGGTATGTGGTGTATTTTCTATGACTGGGCTATAAAAAGGGCTTAAAAATACAACTCACAGGACTAGAAGATTTGGCTATTTCCTGTGCTATTCCAGGCAATTCTGAGTGTGGCAGGCCAGGGTGGGGTGGGATGGGGCGAAGCTGGGATATGTATCTAGTGTAGGATCAAAGAAATGCTGTTTGGCAATATCAGCCTCAGGACTCTAATTCAGATGTGTTTGCATCCAGGTAAGCCTTGAGTCACCTCTGCAATTCATCATTTGTCATCTCCCAACAACCTGTCCCAGTGCTGTAGTACCTGCCTAGAGGCAATTTTTATCCTGCTGTGCAACCTGTGCCTCCCAAGCCGGTCTCTGGGTGCTGCCCAGTGCCTGGCTCTGCCACAAAGAGCTCAACTTTGTTGTTCTTGAGCTTTTGAGTGGCTGTAGGAGACTGTTGGGCTGCCCTTCAGCCTCCCTTTGGCCAGACTCAGCAAGTCTGAATCCCTGTTTTCCAAAGGTATGTGCTCCATGCTTCAGACCACCTTGGTACCATATCTGAGAGCAACTTCAAAGCAGCCAAATCTCAACAGCATTTGGGAGTCCACATACAGGGTGAAATCCTGGCCCTAGTATACAAACAAATCCCAGGAAAAAAAATTAAAGGAGGCTTAATAAGCAGGTTGTATTAATAAGTAAAGATATTTCATTCTCTTAAAAAATGTATCTGTCTGAAACCACAGCATGGATTAATTTCTATACAGACCAAAATGTTCATGAAATTGAAGTGCAGTTATCAGTGTTGCTATAGCTTATGAGGAAGTGTGTTGTTATCACTGTATGGTGGAAAGAAAATTCCACAAATTCAGAGTTGCTTTAATATGCTGTGACTTCCATTTTACCTGAGGAGAAACTGCAGAGTGTGAGAGACCAGAAAGGAAGGGTAACCCAGGTTCTTGTTAATAGATCCCTTGGGTGGATTAGAATGAAACAACACTGAATGACCAGTGATTTTAGGAATATGGGTTTATTTTAGAACAATTTGGTTGCAATGGAAAGGAGGTATGTAATCATTTTGGTTAGTATTTTTTATTAATATCCATGTATATATACATACATATTTATCTCCACATATATATCCATATTTGTACATCTCCATATATATCCATATATATTCATATATATCCATCAAAATATCACTTAAGAAAATAGATACAGGAAAAAAAGGAGAAAGAAAGGATAAGAGTAGAAAGACCTCACCACCCATGGATCCAGGGGCAAGATTTTATTATTGCTATTTTGATGTCTGTTGGTCAAAGTGATGGTCACAGTCTTGATTCCCTCAAGTGTGGGGGCAAAAAGCCCCCAAACAAAAAGTCCAGTGAGTTGAAGTATGCTCAGGTTGGGTGGGAATTGCCAGGCACCTCACCCTGAGGAGAGCTTTCTGTCATTTGGTGGAAGGCCTCAGGAATGAGTCTGGGGACACTTCAGGAGGTCTTTGATGGTTTATGACCTTTTCTCATCTGCCTCTCACATCAGGGCAGTTTGAGGCTGTTATTGTCCATCAGAAGGGATGAAAACCCTCAGGTGTGAATGTGATCTTCCCCAGGAATGAGGGGTGGGAATTCTACAGCTGAGCCAGTTTTGTAAGGGAGAACAATTGCCATGATAAAAACACCATCCTGCCTCCACAGGGTCTGCTTCTTATCATCCTTCTCCCTTATTTGGCTCAAAAGCTGGCTTGTAGCCCCCAGTGGTTGCTCACTCCCTCTGTCTTATGCAGTTCAGAGGTTTTGCCACATGAAGATGAGAAAGTGAAAATACTGCACTGATTTTTGGTCTCCAAAGCTGAAAGAAACTGAAGGAGTGAGAGTAACCCCAGGGAACCTGACAGCTCTCAGCTGTGTTTGTAGCAGGGTGGTGCTTCATTGGTGGCAAGCAGGTGACCCCTCTGTCACCTCAGTGTACCTGCTCTGCATGCACAGGGACCGTGGCACCTGGTCCAGTGGAGTTAATGTAACCAAAGATATCCAAATCCCACACCAACTTTTTCAGCTGAACTGTAATGATATTAAAAAAGCTGTTAATCCTTGTGAGGAAAGAATGGATTGAATACATTTCTCTCCAAAATTCAAGGAGTGCCATGGAATCTTGCATAGAAAGGCTTGAGGAAAATAGTTTAAAATGGATAACACACATCTGCTGCCCCAGGGGGGACTTGGTAACATGGCCAGTCCCTAATATCCTTACCTTTTCCTTGCACTTTTCTCCATAAAATTGATACTTTTCATATGGCTCTGAACAAGGGTTCTATTTTTCACACAGAAAATGTTCCTTGAGGGACAGCTGCACAGCAGAGGTGCTTTAGGATCACTTCTGGGACACAGGGGAAGAGCAGAAGTAGCAGCTGCTGCCTTTCTGTGAACCTCTAATCTTTGGTCTGTTTGCGTCAGTGTTTTACCCATCCCTTGAAGCTCACTCTCATTTGTACACCTGGCAAAGGTGAACATCTGAATGCCCCATCCCTAGATGTGTTCAAGGCCAGGTTGGATTGGACTTTGAGCAACCTGGTCTAGTGGAAGGTGTCCTTCCTTGGTGTCATAACACAGGGCTTGGAAATGGATGATCCCTAAGGTCCCTTCCAATCCAAACCATTCCATGATTCTTTCTGTGATTCTATGAACATCTTTGGCATGGAAGGTGAGACCTGCATGTATCACCAACCTGGTTGATGTAAAGAGTGTGCTGGCCTTGAAGTGTCTACATTCCCTCTGTGTCCTCACTCACAGATCCTGCCTGTGGGATCTTTGCTGCCCTTGAAGGAGAGCAGTCCAGAAAAGCACAAATCTCCTCAATCCCCTGTCCAAGCAACATTTCTCTTTCTTGCATTTTGTTTTCTCATATGCAGTTGGCTTCTGCTGCTGTGATTTATTTTGCCCTGAGGATTTGCAGCCCTCCATCTACTTCCAGCCCTTAGCATCTCTGTGGCTGTTCACTTCCTTTTTCCACAGGGCCTGAAAACTCAGGAGAAGGTTTTGATGACACCTCATTTTTTTTTCAGTAGAAAAACAGCATCATTTAGGTTGGAAAAGATGTTCAAGATCACCAAGTCACACCTTTGATCAATCTCCACCTTGTCAACCAGACCATGGCACTGAGTGCCATGTCCAGTCATTAAAGTAGAAACAGTACTGCTTTCTGGTTCAAAATCCCCTTTTTCCATTATTGCAGTCAGAAGAGCTGTTTCCATTTCCCTGCATTTGCTCAGCTACTTCACAGCTTGCCCTGCTTTGAGCATGAGGTTGGACTGCTGCCTTTAGCATCTGATAAAAAGAAAACTGAGGGAGATATCAGGAGAACATCCACTGGGAGAAGCCAAATCTGGAAGTCAAAAAAATTTCCTAAAAAAAGTGCTGCAAATCCTGGGTTTTTTCCTACCATGAGATGGAAAACTTACCAAAAAGTACTTTATGTAGGAATCTCTGATATCCCAACTGTAAGAAGACTGGAGGATCCAACAGGATTTTCAACAAGTTGAAGAAATGTAGGTTTGTCTTACAGAAAAGACCACAGGGGAGTTGGATCACTGGGCAGCAGAGCTCACTGAACATCTCTCATCCAGAAAGTGCACAGCTCAGGGCAACATGTAGGAAGTACCTCCACTAACTTGAAAGGAAGAGAAGATCCAGTAAAAAGGCACTGAAGCATAAATTTTTATAAAAAACAGTGAAATGCAAAACCATGAGCTAGTAGGCCTCAGGAGTTGGTTAAGAAGTTCATTACTTCTTATGCTTACATCTGGTTATAACAACCAGCACGTTGTTACAGTATTCCTGGACTTTTGGCAGTGGAGAAAATGAGTCCAGTTTAGTTGTGAATGAATGAGCAGTGAGAACAGAGACTGCTCCTCTGCCAGCTCTGTCCCACCTGCACAGGCAATGAGCAGCTCTCTCCAAGCTGAGTGTCCCTCAAATGCAGAGGCATTTGCCTTCCAGGGGAGCAAGAGCCCTTCACTGAAATCCTCCCACCATGCTGGGGCTGCTGCTGCAGGTGTTGGCCAGCTGCCTGGGACACAGCGAGGTGGTGACGTCCTTTGCAAGTTGTCGTCAGTTTTTCTGCAGGAATTCTACCCTAGATGATCCCTGAAGCCACAGAACCCAGCCAGGATCTGCCAGCACTACAATAACCAATATCACTTTGCCACTCTCTATGACAGGGATTTGCACATTCCAGTGTACTCTGCTTACATCTACAAGCCTGGACCTGGTGACAGCTCTAAATCATGGTTTGTTGAGCCCCAGGTGAGTGTCTCTCTTACACCACATCACCCTGCACTCATTACAATATGAACTGCAGCATTTAACCCAACTTTTGTATTTCCTCCCATTTCCCTACACGCATGCAAATGGACACGCTGGATGGGATTTTTCTCATTAAACTTCAAACAGCTGCCCCACATGATTTCCCTGATGCATCTGAGACATCAGCAGAGATCATCAGAAGGAGATGAATCATATCCCAAAGGTGCCCAGTTTCCTGCCTTCACAGGACAGGAACAGCAACTCAGATCACTTGGCATTACATGACAAAGTGAAATGATTCCCCTCCCTGTGCCCTGCTGTGCTGGGTGGCCAAGTGATGGGGAAAAGACACCCAAGAGAGGCTGCACTTGAGGGACCAAGAGTCCTGCTGGGCTCTGATGCCCACTTTGCCCTGAGCTGTTCTGCATCCCTGACA
>VZUI01037678.1:0-46687 GCA_013401135.1 Cettia cetti | reverse complement strand
AACCAAAAAAACACAAACAAAACAAACAAACAAAAAAAACCCCAAAAAACCACAAACAAACAAACAAAAACAACAACAACAACAAAAAAAAAAAAAAAACCCAAAAAAAAAAAAACAACTGAGGAAAAAATGATCCAGAACTGAGTTTTGGATGGGTGGTTTACAAAATAAATCTGAGCTCCAGAGCAAGAGACACACACAGGTGGATGCAGGAATAACTCAGTACCTGCTGCTTGATAAAACACACCTGAGCCTCTCCCAGAAAGCCTCTCCCACCTCCTTTTAGATAGGAATTCCACATCAGCAGCCTCAGGAGCTGGGGGCATTTTCCTTGACCTGCCAGGGGATTTTTTTCCATAGAGCTCATCTAAGTCTGTACTCCAGACTGAAGATTTTGGTTGAAAAAGGGATCAGATATTCAACCCTCTTCTACTCTGAATTTGTCACCTGGTGGTTTCCCACATCCCTCATTCTTTCCCTTCAGTGGAAACAGTGTCCATCAAGATCTATGCAGGAGAAAGAGCACCTGGAGAAGAGAAACCACTCCTATAAACCAACAAAATTCCCCATTTCTCACCACCAGCACTCATTCAAAGGAGCTCTTCAGCCAGAGGCCAAAGTGAGTGGAATAATTATCACACAGGGTCCATCCCCATCCTTCCTGCACCTCCCATCCCATCTCCTGGAAGCTGCTCCAAGCCCCTCAGTGAGGCTTCACAGCTTGTGGCTTTATCCCTGGTGGTGAGGAGCTCACAGCTCCCTTCACACCTGGGTTATTTCATCTCTTTCCAGCCCAGGCTCTCATTAGGAATTCCATGGAATCCACACCCTTGGCTTCTCCTGGGGAGGGAAATCTTGCTCCCATCAGCTCATCCATCACCCTGCCCACAAACTTCTGTTCCCACAGCAGGCACCAGGAGCTTTCTTGGCCATTCCTTCCAAGAAGAACACAGAAATTTCTTCCCAGAAGCTCCTGGCAGCAGCTTCCTTTCCTCCAGGGAGCACAGCTGGAGATGCCACAGCTCCAGAGGGAAGGGACACAACTTTTCACCACCTTGGCTTCCCCCCTGCCCCAGCTGTGCTGGAGCCTCTCTGCCAGTGGCATTTTATTAATTAAAAATACAAGTTGGTTGCAGGATTCTCAGCAGGGTGGGGTGGTTTTTTTAACAGCAGCTTGATGGTGGAAGACCTTTCAAGAAATACACGCTCCCTACTTCAACCTCTGGGTTCCAGGGGAGTAAATTTATGTCTCACCTCTGTCCTTTTCATTGTTTCACACCATCCCACAGCTTTGCTCTTCACCCTCCTCCCTTTACAGCGAGGTCTCCACAGTCAGCACCCCTGAGTGTTGCTTTCCCTTAGAAAAGGAAACCAGGAGTCCTCAAGAACAGATTTTAAAAAACCTTAAATCCTGAAATATCAAAATTAATTAATTAAACCCAAAAAGAAGCCTTTAACTGAGCTGCTCAACAGTTTTTCAGCTTCATTTGCATCACCTCCCTTGTCTCCCTTCACTTCAAACAGCCACAAAGAGACAAAAATAATCAGCAAAGGACAAAATTAATCAGCCAAAGACAAAAATCAGAACTTACCTTGCTGGACAGAGAGCCCATTTCCATGAGGCAGAACCTCCTTTGACTCACTTTTCATCTTCTCAGGGCTCAGGGGGTGGAGGATGCAGCCCTCTCCTCCTTTTCTGCTGGCTCCCAGAGGGGTCACCCCATTCATCACCACAAATCCTGGAAAAAACAGCTCCTCTCCACCCCGGAGAAGAGGGCACATGGTAAAGAGGTCAGGGCCTCAAGTGAGGGTGGGGAGGAAAACAAACTCTCCACCCACCCTCCCCTTTACCCTCTGCCATTTCCCTTAAAATCCTTTACACTTTGGGGTGGAGGAAGCTCCTCAGCTGCCTGGGCTGAAGCTCAGTGGTCCAAGAGCCCTGGAATGACCAGCCTGGGGAGGTGAATATTCAATTATTTAGTGTTTAGGCAGTGTTACCCCTCCAAGCAGGGAGAAGGATCCCTGAGGAGCAGCTGGAGATGTTCAGTTTGGTGTTCTGTGGGGGGATGTTCAGCTGCTGCTTCCTGAAATCCTCCTGGAGTTTGGAAACACTCCTGGAACAGGGTGGCACGGGGCACTGGGGTGGGGAGAGGTTGCACAGGTAGTGATGGGGAAAATGGGTTCCCTTGGGCAGAAAAAAGGGGGTTTTTGCCAGAAGTTCTTCCCCCACGGATTGGAGATGCTGAGAAAAGCCACAGGGAGTGATAACTGAGGTGAGCAGCCTCCAAAAGGGCTGGGAGCTGTGGCTGTGAGGTGTTTTGGGGACTCCCTAATAGGGGGAGCTTAGAACATATGGTTCAGTTTGCTTTTAGTTCTTATTTCCCTGGTTTTTCTCAGTATTATCCCCAAGGGATGTTCCTGTGGGTTGTAATGAGGATGTCTGATAAAGGCCCACACTCCTAATGCTTCCCAAGAATAAATTCTTACCTTGATATCCTTCATGCTTTGTCTCCTGATAAATAAAATGGGAAATTTCAAGGAATCATATTAAAAATAACTAGTCATTGTCATTACAGACTCCATATCTCAGGCAGAGGCTTTAATCTCATATTTTGAGGAGAGGGGAAGAAAAAAATAAACACCTAAGCACCCACTTGAGTGACATTAAATGACACAGGATCTCATAATTTCTGTGTTATGGCACCTAAGGATGTGTTACCAGGTGCAAATGTCCATCACCTGCTCCTTATCCTGGCTCTGAAAAAATATTCAGAAACCTTCCTTGCAGTTGCAAAGCTTTACCACAACCATGTTTTAACCTTTCTTCACATTTATCTGCTGAGTTACACATATCAGAGCCTTCCACTAGAAGGAAAGTTATTTGGGTTTTTTTGGGTTTGGTTGGGTTTTTTTCGTTGTTGGTGTTGGGGTTTTTTTGTTTGTTTTTTGGTTTTTGGTTTTTTGGTTGGTTTTTTTTTTGTTTTTTGTTTTGTTTGTTTTTTTTTTTTTGTTATATCCTCAGTGTAAGGTTTTTGTCATTCCAGTTTTGATTCCTGCAGGTGATTCCATGTTCCTTCAGGAGCTGATCCCTTGACTGGCACCTCCCTGGCTGAGCATCTGTGCCCAGGGATGGGGAGGGCACATCCTCCAAGCCCTTGGCTTGGCAGAACAACCTCTAATTAACAAGAAATGCAAGAATTTCACTGTGAAAATAGTTTCCACCCAGCATGGAAATGAGCTCAGCTCTGGAGCACGCTGGCCCTGACAGCTGGGGGTGTGCTGCTCATTTGCAGGGGGGTGGTTGGGCTCAAATCAGAGATCAGGTCACCCATCAAGGAGAATTTCCTCTGGCTGGTCTCACTTTCAGTCCCTGTTTGGGGTCTGTCTTGCAGTTTTCCATGGTAAAACCAATAACTTCATGGGAATGTTACCAGTGTGAAAAGTGGAACAGCTTTCCTTCAAGAGATTCTCTGATGATGCCACCACAAATCTCAGCAGCTCTGCTGGGACCACAGCAGAGTTCTGGGCTATTTAACCCCTCTCACATAAAACCAGATTGAAATCAAATAGTTCTGTCAATCCCTGCACACGGATGTTGCTTTGCTATAGGTTTGAGGTCGGGTCTTGCTGTCCACATGGGCATCCCACAGGATGTGTAGGAGATTTCTGAGGTCTCTCACCTCTGCTCAGGTGTCTGTTCTTGTGAAACTTGAGAAAATCAGTAGTTTTGTGGCTCTGGAATTGGAGAAAGGGGTAAAAGGTTGCACCAGGGGGGAGTGGGACAGGAATAACATCTACATCCACACATCCAACGCCGTTGTGTTAGAAAAGTACTCTGATGTTTCCTGTTTTTCACTTTCTACACCAACAACATCATTGCTTCCTGCTGGAGGTTCCTGGAAACTGCCACTATTTGCCCCTGTAATGAAGAGAATAAACATCTTTGTAGCAGAGAGAAATGAGAATTGGGTGAAGGCACGTTTAGCACCTTCAGCAGGACAGAGGGGAACCACAGCCCCAGTCCCACCCTGCTCTCTGAAGGCACATGGAACACATCCTGCTGAAGCTGATATTTCCAGGGATTCCACCCCAAAGTGCAGCAGACTTCATATTTATTATTCTTGTTTTGGGGAGACTCCAATGGGATTTGTTTGGTTCATCCCAGTTCTGCAATCAAGGAAATAATTCACTGATTTTTTTATTACCAGGTAATGAGGGAAACAGGCAGAGGATTTTTAACTTTTTTCCCCTAGAAGCCAGTTTCCTAAGGAAATGAGGCCTATTCCATCAAGCTGTGTGGAGGGAGAGGTCAAACAGTCACAGTCTCAGGGAGTGCAGCCTGCTGCAGGTGCCACATTTTTGAGATGAGGGTTGGGAACAGACAGGGGCTTCTTTTCTCTCCTCTGCAGCTCAGCACTTGTGAGGTAGGGCCTGAGGGTATGGAACCAACATTGACTGAACCTTGGAGGCTTCAAAAAACACAACATTCTTTACAGACCACATTATTGAGGACATCAAGCCTTTTATAGACCTTCAGGAAGCCACATGGAGCAATGTCATTGTCAATCATAAGGAGAACTTCCAATGGATCTCTCTTGTAGCTGAGCAAGAGAACTCAGCCATGAGACTCTTATCCATGTGCTAAGGACAGGAGTTAAGCTTTCTGTTGTTCCCTGAACTCCTCATTTCCCTCTTCAGCTTCACTACACTGCCCTGGAATGGATAAATCCCGGGAGCTCCCTGAAGGAGAGGCACTCAAGCACTTAAGAGCAATGCACATTTACAAAAACTGGATCCTGTAATAGCTCCCCGTGCATGCAGGGCCATCATCTCAAATGGCAACAGCACAAGACAAGTTAATAATAGTCATTGTTCCAAGATTAAATTAGGTAGACAGGAATGATTTTTGCAAGATTCATAATGGTTTTAATGATACTATTTAGTTACCAAGAACAATATATCTTTTCTGTTCATGAGTTCCTGGAAATCAAGGATGGTGGGGTTGTAAAATACATTTTTAAAGGCAGAGTTGTGAGCTGCAGCCTCTCTGCAAGTTGGTTGTATATTATCTTGAATTGTCTTTATCCAGTAAGGAGGAGCAAGACATAGATGGGAAGAGTGGGTCTGTGCATGGCTTCTTGGGGAAATTTGGCTTTTGAGGCAGGAGCCAGAGTCTGGAGGGGTTTGAGGCTGGGTCAGATCCCAGGGAGCACTTGCAGCCACCTTGCTGTCATTGCTTTAGAGGAAGTGGTGCCATCATGACACAGTTTGATATCCAGGTACAGCTGCAGCGTATCCTGGACCCATCCAGCAGCTGGTCAGCCCCACTTGGGTCTCCCAGTGTGGCCCTCAGGATAGCCTGAGGGTGACATTTCACCTCACCAGATGTGGTGGCACGAAGAGCCCAAGGCTGGAAGTGAGAGAGGAGCATGGTGCTCTCAGACTGGCCTTGCTTAGGGCCATGAAAACTGGGACACGCTGAGCACTCTGCACCAGAGGAAACATTTCTTTCTTGTGAACTGTCAGCAGAGGCATTTTCCTAGAAATTCTGCAGCGTTTTGTGCTGTGCATTCTCTCTGAACCCATAAAACACCAGAGGATCTCCAGCTGCAGTGACGCCGCTCGGTCACAGCGTTTGGCAACGTCCTCGCTCTGCTGGGAATTATTTCAAAAGGCAGTTTGCCATGGAAATGCACACTGGAGTGGCCTGCAGCAACGACAGATGGACGTGGAATCACATCGAACCAGGCCTGAGGGCTCTTTCCTCATGCTGGTCCCAGTTAGAGCCACCTGAATTCACAGCTGGGTGAACCAGCAGACACACAGTGGGTTGGTTGCTCCACCAGCACGAGCCCAGTTGGGTGAGAGATGAGGAAAAATATTTGGGAAGAAGCACAGAAATGTCTGGAAGAGCAGCTCAGGGTGTCCCCACAATGTCAGATCAGTCTGTCCCTGCATAGGACAACGAGGTGGGTGATACAGAGGTCTCTTGGCACAATCATTACTTTTTCCATTTTCTGTAGACAAACAAACTCATAAAACAGAAGTGACAGATGTTATAACCGAAGAAAATGAAAGAGAAAAAACCCACAAAACAGAAGAACGTTGAGATCCAGCTTTACCAATATCAAGAGACCACAATGACTTTTGTGCTGAAAAGCTGGGATTGTGCAGGTGGATTGGCCAAGGCAGGTGGGGTTTTTTTAGGGAACTGAATATCCATCCTTTGCAAAAAAGCAGCAGGAGGGAAGGAAAAGTGACAAGGCTGAGATTGGTGAGGAGCACAGGAGACACAAGCCCTGACTTTGGAGCAGGGAACCATGTGGTTTGGAGATACAGAGAATGACAGAGAAACATCTGTGACTCCCAAAGTCTTCCTTTCATCACCTTTCAGCACATTTTGCCAAGATTTTGACAACATTTGTCCCAGTTTGCAGCCTGGTCGAGGCTGGGAGTGAAGACACCCAGCTTTCAGCTCCTTATGGGAACTCACACCTTCTCCCAAGAACAAAACCAACTTGTTTGTGTTCCAGGAACCCAAATAATCATTTTCATGGAAGGCTGCTGGCTGAACGTGTCAGTGGGGACATCTCCTCACACCACCCTTCCCTGGCAGGATCAGAGGATGTTGTATAAGGCTGTGTGTAGATTTGTCAGCAGCTTTTAACAAGGAGAACTCCTTTTCTAATTTCATGATTAGATTGAAGCGTATCATTCCAAAGCTGCTTACAATAGGAAAAAAGGAATTACAGAGAGGAAGTCACAATAAAATTGTTCCTGACAACATGCACAGGAGGGTGTAACCTTCTCATAGTGTGGGTTTTGAGGTTGTCCTGTGCAGGGCCAGGATTTGGACTTTATGATCCTTGTGGGTCCCTTGCAACTCAGAATATTCAGTGATTCTACACAAATGTTTACTTTTTTGCTACAGCAAATAATTTTTTTTCTGCAATAGAGAAGTTGCTTCAGCCCTCAGCCTCAGCTCCTGAGCCCTTTCAGCAGAGTCCAAACTGAACAATTTCAGCCATTTCTTTTTGACTGAATACCTTTTAAGATCTTCCCCTTTTCCCCTTCTTTTTCCCCTTCCCCTTTCCCAAGCCCAAATTTCAGTAGATAATATGGAATTTCATTTTAGAGAAGACAACACTCAGTTAGTGCTGGTGGGAGCAGCCCTGTGCTAACTCTGTCCCCAAATTCACTGGGGCTGTTGGAAATACCATAATGCAGAAGGCACTGGAAAGACGAAGGATCTTATTCCAGAGAGTGCTCACAGGGTGGATTTGCAGGCAAAAATGGGGGAAATTTTTCTAAAATCACATGCATCTTTTCTCACCACAGCTACCCCTTGCTGGGGTGGAACTTCCAACCCCAACTCTGCAGCTCCCAGCTCTACGTGCCTGAATCCCTCTCTGTGCTGTATGAATGTTATCCTGCAGTGGGTTATTAAAAGAAATAATTTCATCCCTAGGGGGGAAAAAATAAAAAGAAGAATAAAGAATTCATCAAAGCTATTTAAATCTGCAGTCCATGCTTGAGAAAAGTTTGAGAAGCCAGCTGGAAATCCTTCAGGTGTTGATGGCAAGGGAACTTTTGTGATGTCCCAGAAATCAGTGACCACAAAAAGAGTTACAGAGGGTTTGGGAACCCACAGTGTTTCTGTTTGATGCTGTATTAATCTCCTTGAGAACAATAATCACATTCCATTTCACCCCCCACTGCTTTTTGGTTCTTCTTAAGACTCCCTCTATGATATTGTCTTTCCTATCGATTTGTGAAAGCATATCTATCAATCTGATAAGCAAATAAAAGCAGGTGTTGTCCTGGCAGGGGTAGGAGAAAGCAGGGAACAATTCCAAGATGTGCTCAGCAATTTGGCACAGCCAGGTCTAACATCTCCTGGCCCTCACAGCTTTTGGTGAGCTTTGGATGAGGCTCTGCCCTCAAGAGAATGGAATTTCCCTGCTCAGTGATATGAGGGTCACTCAGGTGCACTGTGGCAGATGACTGAAAGCGTTTTCTTAGGGAAAAACACCCACAAGAAATAAGTTTTTCTTTGCTTTACACTATCAATCAACGTGGCAGTCAATGCCATGCTGCCTTTTGGGTGGTGTTTTAAATCCCCCATCTGAACTGGAGCAACAAACCCTGGTGAGCTGCTCTCCCTGCAGTCATTGCCCAGCCTGTATCCATGTTCAGGATGGCCCTGAAGTGTGGAAGATTTTGGGAATGCCACCAGCACAGAGCAGCATTGTCACCTTGTGTGTCCTCTCACGGGAAACCTCCCTGCAAGGGAGCCTGGGCTCAGTTTGCAGCTGGAGCAGCAGCTCTGGAGCTCCCAGATAAACAAAGCTGGGAGTACAGGGAACAGAAATTCAGGAACAGCACTCAGCTCACTCTGGTGATCAGACTAATTACCAGGCAGTGCAGCCTGCCTCCGCTGGGAGGTTCCCTCAGCCCCGGGGTTATTCCTGATGGCATTTGCCACTTTCCCATTTTCCGTCTGAGGTGGCCTCAGGATCAGGGGGTTTGTGTTTCCTCAGCACAGCGTGAGGCAGTGGGGTGGGAATGGCAGCAGGCACTGTGACCTACAACTACAGTGGGACAGAAATTATAGTTCTGTCTCCAGGGCAGAGCTTGGCCCTGCACAGAAGAGTTTTGAGCTCCTGAGGGCCGTGGAGCAGCTTGTGAAGGGTGGGGAGGCACAAAGGGATGTTTTTGTGGGCTGGTGTTGAACTACAACTTGTTCTGGGCTCTTTTTGAATGCCAAAAAGGGGAGATGCACCCACAGACAGCAGGGGAGCCCCAGCTGGAAGGGACAGCAAAGTAAAGCAGTTTCCTTTCAACTTAAATTGCCTCTGCTCTTCTCAAGCCCGGTTACTGGGAGGGCAGGGAACCACCTCTTTTCTCCTGGCTGTTTCCTACCAGAGCTACCAGAAATCAAGGTGATAAAGGCTCTGAGGTGCCTCTCCTGTGGAGATGGGCTGAGAGAGCTGGGACTGTTTGGCCTGGAGAGGAGAAGGTTGTGGGAAGATCTCACAGCACATTCCAGGATCTGAAAGGATGTCAGGGAATCCAGAGAGTGACTCTTTGCCAGGAACTGGAGTGACAAGTCAAGGGGAATGGGCTCAAACTGAAAGGGAGGGAATTTAGATTAGAAATTAGGAAGAAATTCTCCCTGTGAGGGTGCTGAGGCCCTGGCACAGGGTGCCCAGAGAAGCTGTGGCTGCCCCTGGATCCCTGGAAGTGTCCAAGGCCAGGTTGGACTAGGTTTGGAGATACCTGGGATAGTGAAAGGTGTCTTGCCCATGGCAGGGAGTGGAATGTGATGTCTTTAAGGCTTCTTCCAGCCCAAACCTTTCCATGATTCTGATTTTTCCACTCACCTCCACTGAGCTGGCAGCAGAGATGTCAGCACAGGGCATCCTCACTTGAGCAAGGGGGATTTTCTGGATTACAGGGGGCACTTTGGTGTTTTCTCCACAGTAACTGAAGCCAGATAAAGTGGAATGGGAAGTGAAGTCTCAATTTTTTCATGGTGGAAGTAAAATCCTCTGAGGGCAGTGGAGTTCTCTCTTGATTCACTTCTGGAATTCAAAGCTAAATGTCTTTCTGCAAGAGATGCCCTGGACAAACACAAGCTCTGAGTCTCCTTACAAAGGCTAACAGGGTGAAGTGAAAAGGTCTCTTCCATACAGGAGTTCAGGTCTTCTTAATTTAATACTCTTGTCCAGCCTTAACAATTACCATTTTATTGATTTAATGGAAGTAGCAAAGAACATGTGGGCAGCTTGTGTATTTCCTGATCCTATCTCACAAATCAGGCAAAAGGTTAATTTTCATTCAGGAAAAATGACATCTTTAAACCAAAGTAAAATTATTTTTTAAAGGAAAAGAAAATCAGGGAAATAATAAAGCCAGGAAAAGCTCCTTTTTTGCATTAAAGCTCACGTTGGACTCTTGTTGCCTTCTGGATCTTATTTGTAAAGATTTGGACAAGGTTTCATGGTGACCACAGAGCTCAGGGCCAAGGCTATAGACAGAAGGTTCTGGAAAACAAGATAATGCACCAAAGTTCTGTCAAGAGGCACCTGACCTTTCCCAATCCCAAAGGAATTGTCCATTAAGATGTTGGAGCTACAATTCCTCTCAAGGTAAACATCAGATGGGAGAAAGTAAAAAGATGACAAAAGTTGCCCTCAGGCTCTGAGGGGAGAGTTTGAAAAGGAGTTTTTCCTAAGTTGTTTGATAATTTCCTCCATCACAGAGGAACAGAGTGACCTGAAAAGGTCAGCAGGGTAGGACTGATAAAAAAGGACAAAATATAAGGTCTGTGTGAGGGAGACAGTGGTGAACATGAGCTGCAGCTGCCAGAAGGACACATAAAGGTCTCTCTACATCATTCAGTAAAGTGCAATGTGGATTTCTTCTCCACAATTCCCTGACAGGACCTGGGGGACTCGGGCTCTGCCCCCAGGGAACAGTGACAGGACAAGAGGAAACATCCTCCAGCTGTGCCAGGGGAGCTCCAGGTGGGACATCAGGAGGAGTTTCCTCATGGAAGGGTTGTCATGCACTGGAAGGGGCTGGCCAGGGAGGTGTTGGTGTCCCAGGAGGTGTCCCAGGAGGGACTGGACATGGCACTCCATGCTCTGGGCTGGTGACAAGGGGATGATGCATCAAAGGTTGGATTCAATAACCTTGGAGGTCTTTTCCAACCTAAATTATCCTGTGATTCTGCAGTCACAGAGATTGCACCCTGTGCTTGGAGCAGCCCATTTGCCATCCCAAAGCTCCCACCAGGAGCTCCAATGATGGGCTCAGCTCCTTCACACAACCAGGCTGGGTCTGGGTCTGCGAGCAGCAAACTCAGGAGCCTCAACACTCCCGGGAACTCGTGTCTGGAGGATGTGTGGCAGCCCTGTGTCCATGTCCTTGGTCCTGGGGTCAGCAGGCACTGCCAGGCAGAGCTCCACACTCCACTGTTCACCAGTGTAGGACTTGACTGTCCTTTGCACCTACGACTTGCAAAATTCCCAGGGGAATTCCCAGAGTGATCCTGCCTTTGAGCTTAGAGCTGTGAGAAACCAAAGTGTCTGTGAGGCATTTCTCCCTTCCACAAATCATCCCAGGGCTCTTCCAGCCCTTTCCAACTGCCAACACTTCCCACAAGCTGTGTCACCCTGAACTTCAAACCACCCTCCAGTGCTGGTTTCAGGACTCAGCCTGGTCCTTCCATCCCTACTTTATGTCTCCATGCCATGTTCACATCCATCCTTTGGTCCTCCAAACAGCAGTGGGAGCCCAGATCCAGATGGCTCCCACCACACCCCCAAATTCCCAAAGCCCTTGCCCATGGATTTTTGCTGTCTTCCCTCATACTTGGCCATGTTCAGCTTCGTCCTCATTGCGTGTCAGCGAATGAATCAACATTTTTCTGCATTCCACAATTCCTTCCTCGATGGTTTGTGACTTCCCTGATCTCTGGGTCACCTGGAAGGTTTTATCAGCAGCCACTGTGTGTTGTCTTCAGGTCATTAACTCAAAATTAAAAGAGCATGGAAATGCTTTTGGCCCTACCCTAGTGGGAACATGGTCACTGCTTTAATTACTGCCTTTACAATTACACTTTGAATCCCATTAATTAGCAGCTTTGAGGGCTATTTAATGTCTTCTGCATGCTTTGCTCACCACTGCTACTCAAACTAAACCGAGGACAAACTTAATGCACCACTTTCTGAAACTTTTTGACAAGATCTTTAAGATCAAGCCCATCACAATTCTGAAAAACTTCATAATCTTATTTTTATAAGGTACCAAATTCACTTGACAGCATTAGTGCTTTGTCTTAGTTTTGTTACCCTCCTTTAATTTCCTTCCTCTATTAATTATTTTCCCTTAATTTATTGCATCCTGTGTGAGATTATGTATTTTTTAGCCTGGGATTAATGCCAGGCCAAGGGACATACACTTTCCTAGGATATCCCATTTACCTTTTGGAAAACACAGTTATGACTTTAGCCCGACTCTCACCATTCAGAACCACCCAAACCAAGTGAAAAAAACCACATCATTTCTGTTCCAGAGATCTCCTCAGGATGCTCTTTCAAAACTCTTGGGTGCAGTTAGAGCTGTGTGAGTCAAGAATTAATGGATGAAATCCCAGCCCCCCTTCACCATCCAGGCTGGGATTCCATCATCTGGCTGTTCTCAATGCCAGAGCAGAAATATTTAGGGAATTTTTTCTCTCTTCATCATTATCAACACTTTTTTATTTTTTCCCATTTCAGTCTCGTAATGGCTCAATACCATTGTGAAAAAAATTCTTGTGTTTTCAATGTCACTTGGTGCCTTCCCATTGTCTTCAGCCCTCCTGGATGTTGATCTCTCCTCAAATCCTTTCCTCTGTTTCCTCTCAGTTTAATTTGAATTTTTCAACCACAAGAAGGACGTGCAAGTGACACCAGGTGTCCCCCGGGGCTGTGGTGGGCTCTGTGACAGAGAATGTCACCCAAAATCTGAGCCTTCCACCTCTGCACCCTGGATTTGGTTCTTACTCACACTCAGTCCCACCCTTAGGTGTGCTACAAATAAACAAAAAGATCAGAGGAAGAGTTTATATGTGTTCAAGTAATGTTTGACTAAGCCAGAAATTTACCTCAAGGATATGAAAAGTATTTAAAATAAAAGTATTTTCTAGATGTGGACACTGTCTTTAAAGAATAGCGGCTGAATATAAATAACTAGATAATAACTGCATTACTTTAGTCCATCTCTTTTTATTTTTAATAATTGAATAGTTCAAGTAAAATGTGGACAGTCCAATTCTTCATTTATATCAGAACTCCTTAAAATTCTCACGGTATTATTGCAAGGCAAAAAAAGCACTCCAGGCTCTGGTTTCAAATCCTCTTTCATCTTTGTGGGTTTTTCTGAGCCCTTTAATGCTCAGGTGGAGCTGCCTCACCTCTTGCACAACCCTCAGCCTGCTACTCCCCTCTCTGGCTTCAATTAAAACCTCCTTTTTCAGCTTCCTTCACCCAAAGCTTTCACTGATACAGAGGAAAGAAATGCTGAATAAAAGGAGAACAAAACAATGGCCAAAGTCATGCATCCCACTAAGAGCTCTGCAGAGGTCACTTGCCTCTGCCAAAATATTCTCTACATCCCTGGATGTAAAATTTCATCTGGGTGATAAAAAAACCCTACACACTTGGGGGAAAAAAAATGATAGGCATGTTCAAATTCCTTTAATTCCTTTTCTAATTAACTCAGATGTATATAATTTATTGTAAGTTTTTAATAAGTTTTTCTACCTTTTGTTGCACTTGGCATTCTTTCTGTTACTGATATGCAGTAAAGGGTTCTCAGCCTCATTTTTTTGCCATAAATTCTTACAGCAATGACAGCTGTAAAATCAGGACTAAAGCAGGAGCGAAGTCATGATAAAAAGAAATTAGAAACAATCACTATTCTGAATATTAATAAATATTAATGGTTCAGCCAATTCTTTGGTTGAGAGTCTCCTTTAGGAGAAAGAAGAGGTTTTTGGGAATACGACATGGCTCTTTCACCTTAGAGACTGGAATTTTTTAGTTCAGGTGAAAGGCAGATAATGGGATTGGAAATGTGCCTGCCCCTGTTCCTAATCCTAAACAACAAACAAAAGGAAAAGAGGTGCATGATACAAACCCAAGAGGGAACATCAAGCACAGCGCCAATAGAGCAGAAATACAGAGCAACAGAAAATGAAAAAACTTGGCCTTTGACTAAATAAACACCAGGGGAAATGTGGAAGGGAAGGGAAGGGCTCAGCTCACACTCCTCTGGGCCTTTTCAAGCTGCTTTTAAAGTACTTGGAGAAGCACAGCCTTGCACACAGGAGCAGCCACAGCAGCTCCTGTCCAAGGCCAGGGAATCATCAGGGATTCAAGGAGTGAGTGCCACCAGCACAACTGCTGAGAGCTGTGTGGGAGTCTCCACCTGCTTCCACCCCTGGCACCCCTGAGGATGCCTTCCATGCTCAGGAGGAGAATGAGAAGGTGAGGAAGTTCCCCCTCTGCTTATTTTCCTGCCTCTCCTGCAAGGAGATGGGTCATGGAATCATTTAGGGTGGAAAAGACCTTTGAGGTCATCGAGTCCAAGCTGTCACTCAACACCAGAGCACTGCTTTAGTGGGCAAAATTAACCAGGCCCAGTGGTTGTGAGAAAAAGATGTCTCAGGCAGGTGGGGCAAAATTCAGCACTCAAAGGACACAAGTTCTGTCCACAAAGCTTTTGTCTGCTAAAAATAAACCCCTGGCTGGTGAGAAACCCAGTGTGCAAAGCAAGCCTCTCCTCCTTTCCACCTTCCTGCTGGAGATGCTCAAAGAGCGAAGCAAAATGCCAGCCCTGCAGGTGTTTTTTGCATTTTTACCATCCAGAGAGGGAGGAGAATGGTGAGGTTGGAAACACAGCAATGAGGTGGTTGCTTGGAACAATGTGCAAACCCAGACCTCACATACATGGCTTGCAAAGTTGGGTTTTTCAGCTCTTTGGGCTGAAAAACCCAGATAAAATACAGATAAAAGACAGCCTCAGAAATGGAGAGATGATGTGCTGGGAGGTGTTTTCCATGGATATATCCCTCAGCCACTCCCTGCAAAGGGACAGCTGGGCATGGAGGGAGTGGAGAGGAAATAAATGGTCAAAGCCTTTGAAGTCTTTCACTGCCACCATCCAAAGTTCATCATGGATTGGACTCTGAGAACCCCTGTCAAGACAAGCAACTCTTAAAATGCACCAATTATGTGTCTACAACTCCCTTACAGGAGCTGGGAGGGGGTTTGGGTTCTGCTCCCAGGGAACAGGGACAGGATGAGAGGAAATGGCCTCAAGTTGTGCCAGGGGATGCTTAGGCTGGATATTAGGGGGAAAAATCTTCATGGAAGAGGTTGTCCAGCCCCAGAAAGGGCTGTTGAGGGAAGTCATTGAGTCACAATCCCTGGAGGGATGTAGGAGATAGGTGGATGTGGCACTTGGGGACATGGGTTAGAGGTGGCCTTGGCAGTGCTGGGGGAATGGATGGACTCCAAGATCCTACAGGTCTTTTCCAACTCAAAGGATTCTATCTATCTATCTATCTATCTATCTATCTATCTATCTATCTATCTATCTATCTATCTATCTATTCTATTCTATTCTATTCTATTCTATTCTATTCTATTCTATTCTATTCTATTCTATGAAAAGAAACTCAAAAGATCTCCATTGTCTCATACCATGAGGATCATTGGCAGGGCTGGAGCTCATTCCAGCCCAGCTGAAGGGAGAGGGATAGATGGCAGGGAATTCCTTTGCCTCCACTGAGACTCTAAATCTTGGTTTAACAGTGCTGTCCTCTCCAGATTTGAAACCCCCTGCATTTATGGATGTTCTGGGAAAGTGGCAAAAGACATCTATTCACAATAGGATTGCTGGAGACAGCTGAGGGACTGTTTCCTGGAATGATGGAAAAGGCTGCTTTGTGGATATCTGGCTGGACTGTTTCTCCTAGAGTGATGACTTGATTGCTCCTGGGGTTTGCTGAAATCCTGGTTATATATTAAGCCATGCTGACCCTTGGATGAGCATGTTCTTGGTATTATTTGAATAGAAAGAAGCTGGTGAGCATTTGGGCACAATAAAGGCAGCAATGTGTGGCTGAAGGGAATAAATTGGATTGGGAAAGGGCCTGGGTCAGAGATATCCAATCATTCCTCTACATGGCTGAGTTTTGAAGTTACAGCGTGGCATGTCCTACAGTGCTGTGTGCTAGAGGTGGTTTTTCTGGGGTGAGATGGAAAATGCATCCTGGTTTTCCCACAGGACAAACCCACAGGCAGGTGCTCTGCATGTGTAGGCACTGCTGTTCTTTAAAAATGGGGATTTCTCTCATCATGCAGAGTTTTTCCAGCAGGCTGCTCAAAGCAGTAAAAACAAAGCCTTGCTGTGTCTGAGATTGGGGAATTTTCCTGCTTGCAAGGAAGAGAGGAGGCTCAAGTGCTCACTTGGAGATTTTCCTGTGCCACCTGTGTCCTTTCCATGATCTTCCCTTCTTCCATCACCCCTTCTCTTGCCCCTCTCCTCTTTGTGCACAAGTGCATCACATCCTCCCTCCCTGCTGCAGGAGCCTCATGGAATCACAGGATTATTTTGGGTGGAAAAGCCCACTGAGATGACCCAGTCCCACCATTCCCCAGCACTGCCAAGGCCACCACTGACCCATGTCCCCAAGTGCCACATCCAAATGGCTTTTAAATCCCTCCAGGGATGGGGACTCCAGCACTGCCCTGGGCAGCCTGTTCCAATGTTTATTCACTCTTTTGGGGAAGAAACTTTCCCTAATATCCAATTTAAACCTCCCCTGGCCCAGCCTGAGGCCGTTCCCTCTGCTCCTGTCCCTGTTCCCTGGGAGCAGAGCCCGACCCCCCCGGCTGTCCCCTCCTGGCAGGGAGTTGTGCAGAGCCACAAGGTCCCCCCTGAGCCTCCTTTGCTCCAGGCTGAGCCCCTTTCCAGCTCCCTCAGCCTCTCCTGGGGCTCCAGACCCTTCCCCAGCTCTGTTCCCTTCCCTGGACTCTCTCCAGCCCCTCCAGGCCTTGTTGTGAGGGGCCCGTGGTTCTTGCACCGTCCCATCCTTCACCTTGATCCTAAATGAGCTTTTCAACCCCCAGGCCAGGCCCAGCAAAGCCACTCCCAACCTCTGTGGGGTCAGTCCCCTCTGCCACCTGTGGTCACCACTCCAGCACCACCCTAGGGCCAGTCCTATCCCCTGAACCCCCCACCCAGCCTCTGTCCAAATCTCATAATTCCACTTTTTGCTACTTAAAAAAACCCCCCAAAAAAATAAAATTAAAAAACAGACAGGCTCCTCTTTGCTTGAGGAAGCAAAGGCCTTTTTTTTCAACCTTTTCATCCTATACCTCAGCTGCTGGGAGTTGATGCCTTGATGGCAACACCTTTTTCCTCTCCTGCTGGTATTTCCAGGAACATCCCTTTTGGCTCAACCCTACCAATCCCCATCTGTAGCCCTCCACGTACATCCCAAGCTCACCCTCCTTGCCTGGGATGACAAAACCACTCCTGTCTGTGTCAGGGTAGCCAGGTTTCACACTGCCCATCCATTTTCTGACCTATTTGGGCACCACCCCCTCACTCAACCATCTCTGTGCTCCTCACATCCCACATCTCCCCTCTCCCCTCTCCTCCAGCCCCAAGCAAACAAACAACTGGTTTATGAAAGGGAAGAGGGAAAGCCAACAGCAGCTGCTTTAAATCTGCTGTAATGCTGGCGGCAATTGCATAAGGCAGAGGTTTTGCTGATGTCCCCACCCCATTCCTGAGAAATATTTGATTTATTTTGGTGTCACTGTGCCCTCTGCCCATGGCAGCGTGGCATCCAAGAGCAGCATCAAAGAGCATCTCTGGATTCGCTTCTGCCCTGACGCAATCCCACAAGAAAAAGGGGCAAGCTTCAAAACAGCCTCCTGAGCCCGGCCCAGCCGGGTTCCTTGGCGTGGCCTGGACGTGCAGAGCTCAGGAGACAGATGGGTCTCACCATTCCCAGGGGTTTGGTGGCTCTGGGCACTGACAGAGCAGCAAGTTTCAAATTAAGTGACCCTTGAGTGAGAGGGAGCAGCCCCAGCTCTCATCTGCTGGCAGAGCCTCGCTCAGGCCAGGGCAGGGCCCTGTCCCACGGCTCTGCTTTGCTTTACACGTCTGGAGGCAGAGAATCCTGGGATGGCAGAGTGGCCTGGGTGGGAAGGGACCTGAAAGATCATCTCATTCCACTCCCTGTCACAGGCAGGGACACCTTCCACCATCCCAGGGTGCTCCAAGCCCTGTCCAGCCTGGCCTTGGACACTCAGGGATCCAGGGGCAGCCACAGCTTCTCTGGGCACCCTGTGCCAGGGCCTGCCCACCCTCACAGAGAACAATTCCTCCCCAATATCCCCTCAAATCCTGCCCTCTGGCAGTGGGAAGCCATTCCCTGTGTCCTGTCCCTCCATCCCTTGTTCCCAGTCCCTCTCCAGCTCTCCTGGAGCCCCTTTAGGCCCTGCAAGGGGCTCTGAGCTCTCCCTGGAGCCTTCCCTTCTCCAGGGGAACATTCCCAGCTCTCCCAGCCTGGCTGCAGAGCAGAGGGGCTCCAGCCCTTGGATTTTCTCCAGCACATCCTTCTGATGTTGGGGATCCCAGAGCTCAACCCAGCACTCCAGAACACATCACTCTTTCGGAAGAAATATTCCCTGATTCCAAAGTTCTGCCTCAACCATCAAGTCAGGTCTTGATCCCCAGCCTCCAGCTGAGATCTGCTGCCTGAAAAATGAATGTTGGTTTGCTCTTGGCAGGTGGGATAAGGGTTGGGATGCTCTCCCAGACGTGGCAGCTGGTCCTGGCCATGCCAGACCTCCATGGGAGCAGGAAAGAGCCACATCACAGTGGGAGAACAGTTTGATTTCCCTTTGCTGCCCAGCTTTACAGGTCATCTTTGTACTCAAGGATGTTTTTCCAGTTTGAAAAATCCATCAGCACAAAAAAAACTGTGGCAGTGTTTAGAGCCCACCTGCAATTTCTGCAGCATGAGCTGCTGGGCTGATGTTGTGCCCATCCTGTAGCTGAGCACAACCTCACCTCTGATTTGCAAAGTATCTGAGGAGAGGTGGGACCCAATTTCCAGCTGCATAAGTGCAGGGAAAACCCTGCAGTTGGAGAGGAAAGAACAATTTGTCATTTTTTTCAGCTGGAAGTTGTGTTTACCCTGTGGCTGCCCCTGGATCCCTGGAAGTGTCCAAGGCCAGGTTGGACAGGGCTTGGAGCAACCTGGGACAATGGAAGGGGTCCCTGCCCATGGCAGGAGGTGGCACTGGATGATCTTTAAGGTCCCCTCCAACCCAAATCATGATTATTGCATGATTTTACCTGAAGGAATCACAGAAAAAAAGTCAAGAAAGACCAAATAAACGAAAAATAAATTAATCTAAAGCAAAAAAACCCCCCAAGACTTCTTGTATCCCAACCCCTTCCCTCCTAAAAACTCTCTCCCAGCCTCTCAAATCTCTCCCTTTTTCCCTGCCTTGCATGTTGTGAGGAGACTGGAAGGACGAGGATTTTTTCAGGAAAGGGTTGAAGGAGGAATGTTGAATGAGAAAATCTGCTAGACTCAAAATCTGCTGCTCCCATATGGATGTTTTCCCTGGCCCACATTCCCTTCTCTCTGGGAATTCAGTCCCACTGAAGGCAGTAAACACCTCAAAAATGGGTAATGAAGCGCTCAGGACTGCAATGTTTAAATCCCTGCTAAGATTTATTTCCCAGTGGCTTGTTCAGAGCTACTGAGGGTATTTGTAAGCCTGACAGGGAATAAATCCACATTCCCTGAGCCCCAATAAGTTTTCTTAACCACAACATAATTCATCCTATCTCCTGATAGGACTATTTGGTGTTTTTAGTCTAGGCTTCCTGAGCAACAGGATATTTGTTCCTCCAAACATTTAAAATCTCTATAAAAATAAAATTAATTTTAAGGTGGATGCTTGAAATCTGTCTCCTGTTTTATCTCATCAGCTATTGGGATTTTTTTTTAAATCATTATTTTAACTTCACAGCATCTTGCTTCATCTTGTTTTGACTCAGTTTAGCCCAGAAGTCAAAATAAAATGGGATGATGAAGTCTGAATGTCCTTTCCCTCTCTCTCCTCCCTCTGTCAAAGAATAAAGCTGGAAGAAAACAGTTTGTCTTCATCCATGGAGAAAGGTGGATTTTTCTTCCCATGTTTCAAAAGGATTTTAGGTCAGGACATAGAGAAAGGCTTTTCCCTGCCTTGGGGGATGCACAGAGCAGAGAGGGAGAAGAGGTGACATGAAGAAGACACAAGATGATGAATGAGCAGGCTGGGAATCCCGTTCTCCACTGTTTTCATCATGTCTAGAAAAAAATCCAAACCCATCCAACTCAGTTCAAAGGCAACCAGAGCACCTCATCAATTTAAACTGTGTGATTACAATGCCTAATTAAGCTGTGGAACTCATCACCAAGAGCGATTGTGCAAGCTCAGAGGTTAGAAAGATTGCAAAGAATTTTTTTTTTTTTTTAATAAAAAAAGAGAAAGAGAGAAAGAAAACGGCATTTATCTCTGTTTTGGAGCATCTACAGCTCTGCTAGATTGGTCTGAAAAGGGATATCAATTCTCATGCTGCAGAGCACAAACAAGCTACCAACAGCCCATTAGGACGAAACTTCTCCTGTGGGAAAAATTGCATAATTTATCAAGTGGAGCATTTCTTCCATCTTTCTTTGAAGCAGCTGGGAATGATTAATGTCAAAAGCAGGGTCAGGAGTAAGGCTGGCCACTGGTTCTGGCACACTCTGGCCCTTCCCGTGTCAAGGAATTAAAACTTGGAAAACTCCAGCAGGGACGAGACTTAAATCATTCTATAAATTAAGCACTTCCCATCCGAGTGCAGAAATTTGCCTTTTCCATAGAAATTTTTCCCTTATCCCTGGGAAAAGTGGGTTGGAGGTAGCTTTAGGAAGCGTTTCAGAGCCAGAAGACAAAGCCATGTGTGTCCAGATCCCTGGAGTGAATGCTGAGGTTGCCTTGGCAACACAGGGATGTGGATGTGGTGATTGCAGCTCCAGAGGGTTTTAACCCACGGGATCAATCTGCCAGCAGGAGAGAGGCTGCCCTTGGCCAGAAATATGAGGCACTGCCATGGTTCTTGTGTTTTCCAGCCTTATAAATTGGATGAAAAACCTGTGACATCCACCAGCAAAGGTGTCTGGTTATCAGTGGAAGCAGCCAGGAACCTTCCTGGAAAACCATTTGAGAGTCTCTTGTCTGGCACATCAATTGTAGGGCAATTTGGGACCAGGACTGTCCTTCCATCCCATAAATTAGCACAGATCTGTCTGGGTCCTCCACTGGTACTTTTCAGTTTCTACAATAACACAAAGAACAAAACCAGACTAAATACATTGACAAGTCTTTTATTTTTTTTTTTTTCCCCATTTCCTGGAAAAATGTTTTACTTCTCACTGAGAAGTTTTTAGCTGAGCAAAAGATTCCCTGAGGTACCACAGCCCCAGAAAATCATCGTGCACCCTGAGGGGACCTGGCCTGGAATGGGAAAAGCCAAAAGCCCTTGCCCTTGAATGGTGCAGAAGGCTCAGAAAGGAACAACTTTAAGCAATATTTCCAAAATTTAGTGTCACCCTGATTGTGTTACAGGACAGCAGTAAACTCCTGGAATGACAGGTTATCACCTGAGCCACCCAGCCAAGATGTGAGTCCATGGCAAGATGGGAGGGTTTAATTTAACTCCCAGACACAAAAGGTGCAGCACTGAGCAGACAGACACACCTGAGTGCTGTCTCACCTGAGCTGGGATCTGCTGGAACTCAGTGTCTTGGATATCAAGGAGGACAAAATGATCATAAAATCCTGGAATGGTTTTGGGTTGGAAGAGACTTTGTTCTATCTTGTTCCAACCCCCTGCCAGGACCAGGTAGCTCCAAGCCCCATCCAACCTGGCTCTGGACACTTCCAGGGATCCAGGGGCAGCCACAACTTCTCTGGAAAACCTGTGCCAGGGAACTCTATCCACAGGCTTTTGGGCTGATGATGAAATTTTGGAGGATAACTCTTCCACTGGGCAATGAATTTGATGTTCTAGCTGTTGTGTCTGGCCCTGGAGCTCTAACCTGGTGGTTGCTGCAGGGGATGGACCACTGTGCTTATCATCTTTTTTTTCTCTATTTATCTAATCATCCCCTCCTTTCCTCTTGGGGACAGGCACTGTGCTCAATGGACCTTGGGACAAAAACATTTTGACATCCTTCTTGATGAACTCTTTGTTTGGTGCTGCTGGCCAAGAATTTCTGAGGTGTGGGAAATGCTTTTTTCACACCAGGTCAGGGTCTGCTTGCCTTTTTTCCTTGTTGTCCCTCCGGCACTCTATGATTCCTTTCATTTTCTTTGTGAAACTTCCATGAGGATCCAAGTGTCAGAAATCTGCTGAAACCTCTGTCCTCTTCTGGTCCCTTTCAGCTTCCCAGAGATGCTGAAAGAACTCCTTGGAGTGAGAAGGTGAAGCCACATGAAACCCTGTGGTGCCTGCATGGAATTCTGGATTCCTCGACAAGGAGAGCATCCCTCCAAGGGATGCCAGAGCCCCCGTGCTCAGGAGTATCAACTGCAGCTGACTGCACTAATAACATTAGCACAGGCACTTACTCCAGCTAAATAGGACACTTAATTCCCATTAATGCTGGACTAATTAGAGCATGGTGAACAACCAAAGAGAAAACACCATCTTTGTGTCTGTGCGGAACTATTCGTCATCTCCCACACAAAATATAGGCCACCCTTCCCTTCCTTGAGCTCAAAGCTCTGTTCCTTGACAAGAACAACCATCAGCAATTCTCAAGATTTCATCTTTCATCTCTCATCCTGGGATACATGAATATCTACAAAGAAAAATCTGTAGATATTCATGAGTGCAGGCAGAGACAACCACATTAGTCGAAAAAAAACCTGCACTGCTAAATGCAGTGTGTGCACTGAGAGTGACCTAAATATGATTAAATTACCCTGCCTAATTTCAAGCAAGAAAAAGCTACCCAGAATTACTTTAATTAGCAGGAAGGGATGCTGTCAGCCACTTTCTGGAAGCAAATCCAATGTTCTGTGTTACTCGTTGTACCCGTGGCATCCTGTGGTAGGAAAACAAAATGCTTGTCTACTCCTCCTGGCTAAAATCACCATTATTTTTTTCCTATCCAGGTCTCTTTAGGAAATGCAGTTTGTGCTCTGTGGTGTTCTCCATCTGTTTGCCCCCCCAAGGTGTTTCAAAGCCACTTGGCAGTTCCCAGAAACTGGAGGAGCACTGCCACTGACTGAATCCCAGCTTCTCTTCCAGAAAAGTCTGGATCCTTCTGACTGCTCAGCACCGTGGTGGGTCAGACCTCAGCATCCCAAGCTGGAGGGCAGGAATCTTGCCCAGTGACTTGGAAGCATCACTGAGGTAACCTGGGATGAGGTAGGGGTAGAATTTGGGTCTCCAGATAAACATCTATGCCTTGTATGCCTTCCAGTTGTGATGGGAGAATCCAGGGAAGAAAAATACAACCGAGGATGTTAAACATGCAGACAAATCTGGTTTGGGAAGATCCTAAACAAATGGCTAGAGGTTGGGAGAGTATCATAGAAACACCAAATCGTTTGGGTTGAAGGGAGCTTAAACATCTCAATCCACTCCCTGCCATGGGCAGGGACACCTTCCACTAGCCCAGGTGGCTCCAAGCCCTGTCCAGCCTGGCCTTGGACACTTCCAGGGATCCAGGGGCAGCCACAGCTTCTCTGGGCACCCTGTGCCAGGGCCTCCCCACCCTCACAGGGAAGAATTCCTTCCCAATATCCCATCTATCCCTGCCCTCTGGCAGTGGGAAGCCATTCCCTGTGTCCTGTCTCTCCATCCCTTGTCCAAAGTACCCCTCCACACTTCTTGTTAAGCCTCCTTTAGGTACTGGAAGGTGCTGGAAGGTCTCCCCAGAGCCCCCTCTTCTCCAGGCTGAGCAGCTCCAACTCTCTCAGCCTGTACTTAGGAAAGCATCACAACAACATTCCTGTATTTTCCCTCTTGTCCTGTGGCCAAGAATGGGCAAGGTGACATTTCAGTCCAGGATGAATTACTATTTTAATGTCCTTATTTGCAAACATCTGCTTTTTCATGCATTAATCACACTGCACTGGGCTGCAGCTGGACCTCAGTGGGAAGTCAACCATTTTAGCAAGATGGATTTCTGGGATCAAACCCAGCATCTCTTCCTCAGAGAAATCCCTCAAGGAGCTGCCAGGTGTTGCAGCAGCTCCCAGCCCGTGGTCTGCAGCCACAATGGCCATGAAGCTCTGGGTAGCTGTGGGCAAACAGGGGGGACCTCAATAACCGCCCATGAGGTGTCATTTCGAGTTCCAGGATGTGACAGCTCAGTTTAGGGGCAGTTTCTTGATTGAGTTTTGAGAGGAGAAGGGATGACATGCTCTGCTCTCCCCTCTGGCCAAGCAAGGGATCAGAGAAATTCCTGAAGTGCGTTTGGAGGTGAAGAGATGCTGCAGAGGTTGACAGCAAACTGGAAAAGGCTGGAAAAACAATCCAGCTTCAAAGGGAAGCATAGCCTTCAGCACTGCAGAGATTCAGAGCATCCTTCCTATCCCAGGTCTGCTTCCTGAAGTGCAACATGGTGAGAAAGGCAGGGAAAAGGGACTTTGTATTGAATTTCTCAAAGAGCCAGGTGTATTTAGCTCTGCAAGGGTTCAATACCTCTGAGGGTGTCCAGCACCTCACAGAAAATGGCTTGAAGAATTTAGTGAGATAGCATGGTCGAGGATGTCCTGAAAAATCAAAAAGGTTTTAATAAAAGAAGAAAATAATACAAAAACAAAGAACAAAGCTAGGTAGGGACAGGTCCCATGCACCTGCTACAACACAGAATGCACTGAGAAGCCTCATGCTCTCCTTTAAGTTTTGGGGGATTTAGGTGGGTTTTTTGGCAAACAGCCCAATAGAGAATAGCTACTTTTTTGAGGAACAGGTAAACAGAGCTATCAGTGTATATGTCTTGGTACTGAGCAAATTGCTGTCAGGAGAGCAAAGAAAACTTCTAGTGTTCTTCCCTTAAAAGGTTTTGGGGTGAGTCTTAAGCCTTCCCATCTGTTTGGGTGTGGGAATGTGTTCCTACAACTTGGAGCGTGTGAGGCAGCAGAGAGGCTGAGGAAACAGCCCAAGTGATGGAGGCAGAGCCTCCCTCTGCATCACAGGAGCTCTGCTGGAGCCTGGAGAGCAAGAGAAACCCCAAGCACAGCCTGGGAGCGATGAGGGAAGGAGAGAACTGAGCCTGGTTCATCATTCTCACCCGGGAGGGACGGGCTGAGGGCAGGCATCCTGCCAAGGCACTGCTGGCTTTCCCAACCTGATCCTCCCTCCTCTCCTTGGATAAATCCAAGCCAGAGGCTTTCCAGGTCAGGAACAGAGCTAACGTGTCCCACAGGTTTTCTGAAGGTGCTCACTGGCAACCAAACCTGTCCCAGAGATGATTTTGGGGTGAACAATTCATGAAGTGCTGGGGGTCCCTGGTCATGGTGAGGAGATGGAAGTGAGGCCAGAGGGTCACCAAGTGGGTTCTGAGCCTGGAGCCCCTCTGCTCTGGAGCCAGGCTGGGACAGCTGGGAATCTCCAGACTGGAGAAAGGAAGGTGTGGGTCTGATTTTTTGAGTTTGTAAGGGTTTTTTAGCTTGTTAGTAAATGATTTTTTTCTTATAAGATGATTTCTTATGAGAAAGAAATCAACCACTAACAAGCTGAAAAACCTTACAAACTCAAAAAATCAAACCCATAGGAAGGCTCCAGGGAGAGCTCAGAGCCCCTTGCAGTGCCTAAAGGGGATCCAAGAGAGCTGGAGAGGGACTGAGGACAAGGGATGGAGGGACAGGAATGGCTTCCCACTGCCAGAGGGCAGGGATAGATGGAATATTGGAAATAAATCCTTCCCTGTGAGGGTGGTGAGCCCTGGCACAGGGTGCCCAGAGAAGCTGTGGCTGTCCCTGGATCCCTGGAAGTGTCCAAGACCAGGCTGGACAGGGCTTGGAGCAGCCTGGGACAGTGGAAGGTGTCCCTGCCCATGGCATGGAGTTGGAATTAAATGATCTTTAAGGTCCCTTTCACCCCAAACCATTCTGTGAGTCATTCTACAATTCTATGATCATTAAGCTCATTGTGCAAAGCACAGGGGGAGAAGAGAAAGCCGCATGTCTCAGTCCAGCCATAAATAAATAAATGAAATACCAAGTTTGCAAGCTCTGACTGAAAGGGTAAGGGACTCCCATCTCTGTGAGCACACCAAACTTCTGCTTTCCTATTATACCTTAAGGACTGGAGTACAATTAAATAGGAAATAATCATGAAGACAGGCTTTTTAGTAGTGCCTGTTGTGACAGGACAAGGAGTTGTTGGCTGCCCCATCCCTGGAAATGTCCAAGGCCAGGTTGGACAGGGCTTGGAGCAACCTGGGACAGTGGAAGGTGTCCCTGCCCATGGCAAGGAGGTTGGATTCCATGACTTTTAATATCCCTTTCAACCCAAACCATTCCAGAAACTGCTCTCTGACTTGTGGGCTGCACACAAAACATCTCCAAGAAGATTTCTCAAGTTGCCAAGACCTCCTCTCCTTCTCCTGGAGGAGCCTTTGTCACCCTTACCCTGATTTCTTCCAAGCCATCCCTGCAAGGCCAGATCTGTCAACAAGAGAAGGCTCTCGGGGCTGCTGATAAGAGCCCAGCACCCTCAGTTCCAGGGGACATTTGCTGTGGGGATGGTTTTTAGGGCAGGTTTTCATTATGTGGAAAGCGTGTATCCAAGCCGTCCTGCAGGGTGGCGTGGTGCCTGTATTTACAGTGCTGGCAGCTTTCAATAGCAATCTATTTTTAATGAATCCAAGCTGGAACGTGGTGCCTAAACCCCTGATTTAAGGCAGATTTCTAAAGGGAAGATTTACGCAAATTTGCTTGATTGGAAATTAATTACTGCAACAGTCAAGTTCAGCTCAAATAATCTCACAGAGACGGCTGCAGGAGTCAGATAATTCATGTCGGAGAGAAGACAGCAATTTACATTCCTTACATTTCCATCTGGAAGGTTTCCTAATTCTAGAGTGAGGCATCACAGACAAAGCAAAGGGTGAGGGGGACTGGTGGCAAACTGGATCTGCTGAGGGGGACTCGGTGATCTTGGAGCTCTTTTCCAGCTTAAAAATTCTGTGGTTCTGGGTCCTCCCCCAAAACACTCCCAGGAGACCCATCGTGCCACTGAGTTATGGCAAACTGGGTTCAAAAGGGGTGAAATATTCCAGACCCTGCTGGTTCTCCAGCTCTGCTGGATGTTCCTGTGAAGGGGATCTTTGGGGGTACAGGTGTGAAAGGGAAAACATTTGTTGGTCTCAGTGAGGGAAAGGCTTTGATTTGCAAGTCTGGGGTTTTTTTAAAAAAATTATTCATCTTATTTTGCTGTGAGGAGCTCTTATCAGATTTGGGAAGGCTCTGTTGGGCTCTGGTCCTGCTTGCATTTCACAGATCCTCTCCCATTTCCTAAGCCAACAGCTAAATTTGGGGAATGGGAGAGGAGCTGAGCCAGCTCTGGGGTTCAAGAGGTGATGGGGACATGGAATGTTTGAAGTCATCCTGTCCCAAATGCTCAGCGTTACCTCAATGCTTGGGGCATCTCCCTAGAGAGAAGGGCACCACAGATCTGGTGGGCACTCACATCACACAAAACCATCCTGGAATGTGGAGAATCCATCCCAGCCATCTCTGGAGACAGAGGCTTTACTCTCTGAAAGACCAATGCCATGATGTGCCAAGCAAGACCAGTGCTGAATCCTTCACAGGACCAGGCTGTGTTAGAGAGAAATTCAGCAAAATGCCCTGAAAAAATAAAAGTTCATTCTTTTATTGCTGCCCAAGCCATTGATACCTTGGGAAGGCTGACCTGAAACAGAGGCTGGACAGAGCTGAGAGAATAAAGTAAGGATTTATTGAAAGGCCTTTAAGGATACACCTTGGGCAGGACAAGAGTCTGGCCAGGGCTACACCCAAGGTGGACCCAAAATGGTCACAAAATGGACGGCGAGTCTCACAATTTTATAAGTTTTGGTCCATTTGCATATTGGGCTTTAATTGTCCAATTACAACTTCAGGTTATGAGGTCTCATCCTTCTTGTTTCTCTCTTCAGCCACCATTGTTTGTGCTTTTGGGTCTGAAAGTTGTCCTTGGTGTCCAGCATAAAAAGGATTTGTTTTGTCTCCCTGCTCTGTGAAGAGAGCTGACACTGAATGTGAGGCTGAGAACTGCACCCCTGGGCAGCACAGAATCTGAAAAACAGGAAAGCTGAAACTTAAGGCATCACCATCACCCAAGTTTTAGAAACAAGGTCCAAGTGCTCCAACACCACCAAGGTTTGTGCCCTGAATCCCTGAAGAAAGGTTGCTGTCTCTGATTGGTGGTGGTGCCCTGTCAAAAGGAGATATTTGTGTGGGAAAAGAGCAGGATGATGTGGAGCTGGGCAGAGGAATATCAACTAATCCCAATTTCCAGCTTCCTCCGCCGCCAAAACCACAGGGAGGAATGAAAACATGACAGCACAAGCCTGCCCAGTGGTGGAAGCACACCATGTATTCCAAGCCTGTGAATGAATGAGAAACCTCCTGGAGGAACTGGTGTCTCACATGCTGTTCTGAGACCTACCACTGGTGTTTTGTCAGGGCAAGGGATCTGTCATCTTTCCTCCACACTGGGATCCAGGAGAGGATACAGCTTGTTTCTGGAAGAGACATTTTCTTTTTTTTTCTTTTTTTCTTTTTTTCTTTTTTTTTTCCTGTTTTTTCTCTCCTTTTTTTGAGATATTTGTGCACAACTTTTCTATTACTTTTTAAACAAAACACTCCGTTGCTTCTGTTTTGTTGGTTTCGGGTTTTTTACAGAAGGAAAAATTAAATCAAATATGCTTCCACACCTTGAGCACCACAGCCTTCCACACTTCTCAGACCCTCAGCAGACAAAAATCCAACACCTGCAAATCCTTTCTCCTCTTGTGAGCTGCTGGTGTCAGCAATGGGGCAAGACATTGAATATATTCCAAATGGGCTTTGTACTTCTTCAGTGCCCCAAATTAAAAACTCTGAGGAGTCTTACTGAGTGTTTGTATTACCCTTTCTTCAGTGAATATTGAAAATCCACAATCCACCACTTCAGGAAGACCTTTGGCTGATCAATATTTTGGATTAAGGCTAAGTACCAAGATCAGTATCTTGGATAAAAGCTAAATTCCTTTCAGGGCATTTATGGTCCCCATCTTACTCCAGGATAGAACCTGAGGATCTGACCAATGCTGGAATCACCCAGCACAGAGGGTGACAGAATCAGGCTTCAGTCTAGCTCTCTTGTGACTCCATGATAAAAAAAACTGCTGCTGTGAGAAGTTTGGGAGAACCTCTAAGGGGCAGCTACAAGGTCACCTCAGCCTGTTCCAACCCCATGTTCTTGGTGGGAGGTAGCAAACCCAGTGAGGAACAGCATCTCTGGATTTGGGATGGGTTCCTCACCCAAAAAAGACAACACAGAGAGAAAGGAGACCAAGGAGAAACAGGACAGCAGTGGCAGAGTCCAGCCCTCATGATTCTTTGTTGAGCAAAATCTGCTGAGCTCTTCCTCTCCTCCATTGCAATTGAATCATGGAGAATCTCCCCTGGGAAGAAGCCTGAGCAAGCATGGACTGATGGCTCACCAGGCAAGGATCAAGTTATGGGGGTGTGAAGCTGTGTTCTGTCCTGCCACAGAGAGTATAATTTATGCTCTCCAGTCACCACAGCTGCTGCAAGAGGGGAATGGAGGAGAAATCGGGGAGAAAACATCAGGGAAGGGAAGAGGGTCCTGGGTTGGTTTGTTTTTCCAAAGCTCCCCACCACATTCAGCACTTCCCCTGAAGCTGCATTGCTCCCAAGAGCTGTTTAAAACCCTGTGCTGGAGAACTGGGACTTCTCCTCTGCCTTGTGCTGCTCTAAAGCCACTGTCACTACTCAATAAATAACAGGGATGTACACTGAAGGCATTCCTGCCATTCAGCACCACCAAACCCACATCCCCATGAAGTGCATTGATAGCACATCTACCATCCAATTGCTGTTTTGAGATGCTTTAAAAAACTCTGACTATAAGGTTTCTTATTTTTCTGGCCTCTGCCTGCCTGGCTGTGTTAAGAGACCACTGCAAAATTATTTTCATCAGCTACTGTTCAGTTTGGTCTCAGAATCTATTTTCCAGACTCTAAAGCAAAATTACAGTCATTCAATATTAAAGTATTTGCAGAATAGCTTTAAGTAAGGGTGCTGCTGTATTATTTACCATGGCAACTCAGGTTGCTAATTTCTCTTTTTCCTGAATGTGGAAGAGCCAAGACACAATGCTCTGTCCCTGATGTGACAAAACACATTTGTGTTGCACAAAGCATTTCCTTCACCAGAGAAGCCTCCCTGTCACACCAGGACAGGCAGAGCTGGGGAGGGAAAGGTGTTTTTCTGCTGACTGGGTGACATGGGATTGCCTGGAGGAATCAGGACGTAGCAGGCATTATCCTCCCTCTGGGACAGGCAGGAGGATCTGGATATCTTCTGCAGAGCAGCACGGGTCCCATTTTGAGTACTTCCACAGTGGGGTTTTCACCCTCATGATTTTTCCATGAATGCTCCTCAGCTCAGGTATGGCCTGAAACAACTCCAATGCCTAAATGTGCTTTCATTTGATTTAGCTGTGACAACTTTCAGCTGCGCCCAGGGATTTGCTGCTTTCCACAGCTGCTGTCAGCACCTGTGGTGCACAGCAGGACACAGAAATGCTGACAGTCCTGCTGAAGGAGCCTGCAACGTCCCTGTTCTGCTGAGGTGACACGAGGTGAACCAATTTATTCAAGTTTGACAGAACCTTTGAGTCCCAGCCTGGTGGGTAAACTGGTCTGGTAGTGCCTAAATATAATTTACCAGTTTTGAACCCAACAAAAGTAAGTTCCCATTACTTCTTCATCCTTGGTATCTCCAGCATCTTCCCACGGTGAGGTTTTCCCTGCTCATTCTGTCTGTGGTACAGGCAAGTCCCAGATATCCTTTGGAGCACATCCTAAGTGTTTCCCCTAATAAACCCCTCTGGAGGATGAACTGCAGTGCACTGCATCTCATCCCATTCCTGCACTGCCAGATCTCCCTTAGGAACTCACCTGGACAAGGCCCTGGTTCCTGACACGAACTCAAAGCATGGCCAAGGTGGACTGAGGAGAATTTCATGGATTGCTGCTGCCCCAGAGTCAGTTCAGTCTCTCCTCCCAAGGAAGGAGGCCAGGACAGGCTGTTCTGTGGGAAAGAAACACATTTTGCAGCAATGGCATGATAATGTCTGATTATTAGCAGAGACCTCTCTCACTCTGAATTTCTGCCGTGGTTTGTGTGCTGTTCCTCTTCCCATGGCCACTGGTGTCTGAGGATTGGGCTGACAGGCTATTCTTAGCCTGCTTTGACATTCCCCTTGGATTTCCAAGGCATAGGGAGACGTGTCCACAGCCCAACAGTTCAAACTGTGCATATCCCTGTGCCCATTTCTCAGCCCTCCCTTTCTGGTCCAGCCCAGCACCTCATGGTCCAACCACCACAACCATTTTCCAGCCTCCTGGTCAGAAATAAGAGAGGCAGGAGTTGTCAAATCACATCAGTTTCATCAAATCCTGGATTTTCCTTTCAGTCAGGGGCAATCACAGATCCCTGACTGAAAAGTGGTCCCAATCCTGCAGTCTGTCACTTTGACACCTCTCTGAAACCCTCCTCCTCTCACCCCTCCTCTCATCCCCTCTAGATCTTGACTCAACTCTTCTCTGTCATTCCTCATCATTTAATAATTAAACTTTCTTCTATTCTGCCTTTCACCATTCCTCAGGATCTCATCCTCTCTCTCTCTCTCCTGCCATCTCCAACACATTTTTCCCTCTTGGTCACCCCTGGCACATCAATAATATCTCCCACCACACTCCTGAGCCTTCAGCTGCTTTGCTGTCCTCAAGCACCACAATCATCTGCTTGGTGGGCCCTGACTCACACCCCATATCCAATTCAGGAAGAATTTCTTCATGGAAAGGGTTTTCAGGCATTGGGACAGGAAGTTCCCATGCCCAGGGTGGTGCTGGAGTGCCCATCCTTGGAGGTGTCCAAGGAATGCCTGGATGTGGCACTCAGTGCTCTGCTCTGGTGACAAGGTTGGGCTCAGGCACAGGTTGGACTCAATGACCTTGGAGGGATTTTCCAATCTTAATGATAATGGGATTCTGATATTCCATGATCTCTCCCTGCTACTGCCATCAATCCTCCCCATGTGCCCTTAATCTTGCCAGTCCAGCCTCCTTCTTCCCGCTCTTCCACCTTCCTCAGCAGACCACTGCACTTCCAAAACCTCTTCATCACAAGTCACACCCCATTCCCACCCTCCTCCACCCACCTTTGCTCCCCTCCTGCCTCATCCCTACCCTGCACCCACCTGGTGCTCACCATTCCCAGTCCCAACCGGAGCCTTCCCGCTGACAATCCACACAAAGCCCTTTTTACATCGCTCCCTGTGGCAGTGCCCAGGAGCGACTTGCTTGGGAGACAGGCAACAAAATCCCTTCTTTTTGGGCTCTCCATCCCCGTGGCACGGCCAAGGGAGTGCTGTGAATGTGGAGCTGCCCTCGCCGGGCTCCAGCAGCACCCCCAGCCCCAGCCCACAATGTGTCGTGCAGGACGGACGCCCCGGGCCCTGCAGAAATGAAAGGCTCCCTGCCAGCCCGCACACAGCCCGGCCCTGCACAATAAAGACATAATTATGGCTTGGCTTTGCTTTGAGGTTTGCACCAGTGGTGAAATGTTGTTCCGTGCTGACCTCAGGGAAGCAGATGATCTCATGAGCTCGGGCTGCCCGGGCCGCGCTTGGCAGGGAGCTGATGGAATGGGAGAGCTCGTGGTTCCAATCCTCAGCCTCTGACTGCAGGAAGGCAGACTCTGATGCTCTTCAGAGAAGCTGTGGCTGCCCCTGGATCCCTGGAAGTGTCCAAGGTCAGGTTGGATGGAGCTTGGAATAACCTGGGATAGCAGAACATCTTTAAGGTCCCTTCAAACCCATTCCACAATTGTTTGCCTTGACCTCTGAAGCATCCGTCATATTCCTGGGTTTATGTGCTAGAGGTGCAGACTTCTGGCTGTAATTTTAATTTTTTCCCTAAACTGGGAAGTCATGGAACTCAACTTCCCCTCTGCACAGCGATAAATCCAGGGCATGGCTGCATTTCCCTAGCAGATCCCTATTGCACGATATCATCTCGACCCCGTGTGCATTCCCACAACATCCCATAAGTCCCCTGAGCACCGTATTCCATCAGAGGATTTCTCCACTAAGGAACAGGTCCCTGCTCAGCCCTGCTCTTGTCTCCAGCTGCCCACCCACCCCTCAGACCAGCAGCCTGCTCACCACCTCACGGCTATGGTGTTAAACAGCCACCTCCCAAACCTCTCCCAGAATTTATCCCTGCACAGTTCACACCACAAGTGTTGTGCAGACAGTCTGTTATCTTCCATAACTCTCCTCCTTCCCTGTCATTCATGCCAAACACATCCTCTCAGTTCAGGCTCTATAAAAACAGCACATTAGCCAGGGCCAAGCGTTGAGCAGCAAATAAAACAGGGCCAAGGCCTCCCCTCTGGTCCTGGAGACACATGGAGCAGCAAGGCCTGTGCTCTCAGTCTGCTCCTTACTGCAAAATAGGAACTTTTTTTTTCTATATCCCCCACAGGTGACAGCCCCTGACTCTTGCTGTCTCCTGCAAAGTTTCCAGACCTTGTCAGGGAGAGCAGGATGTGACACAGACCAGGCCAAAATGTATTGAGGAGATGAAAGAATTTGGATGATCATCTGACAGTTTTTTAACCCATTTTTCCATCCTGTTCCTTTATGGCATTATGTCTGTTTAGTGGAATCTGGATTTCTGTTGGCCAGCAAACTCTTGATTTCATTTGGGTGGGTTTGTTTGGGTTTTTGTGTGTGGGTTTCTGATTGTTTGGTGGTTTTTGTTTGTTTTGGTTTTGGCTTTGGTTTTGGTTTTTGTCTGTGGGTTTCTGATTATTTGTTGCTTTGTTGTTGTTTTGGTTGTTGGGGTTTTTTGTTTGTTTTGTTTTGTGGGGATTGGGTTGGGGCTTATTTTGTAGAATAGGTGTCCTCTAATATCATCCTATTATTTCCTCTCTGTCCCTCATCTTTCAATTTCAGTTCCTCTCCCCTGACCATGGAGAGGAGGAAGAACACAGAGGAAGCCAAAGACATCAGGATGAAATTCCTCCAGGATTTGCCAATCACCTGGCTTGGCCAGGTCAGCCACTTTTATCACTTACCTGATGGTCATTACACATGATGAATTCCAACTCCCTGTAGATCATTCAGTGAGTCTTAATCTTTTTTTTCCTTGTTTGATTCAGAAAGTATTTCATGGAGACAGGGGTTTGGGCCCAGCTTCCTCTGCTGTGGAAAGATCTTGAAAAGCAGGATGGTTAATGTGCTGCATGACAACAGTCAGAGTTTACTAATCCAGTCCAGGCAACCCCAGTCTGTTTCTAGGCTCTACATTCATTTCCAACTCTGCCCTGAAAGGCATGTTTTGTTGTAAAGCTTTTTATTTTTTTTTCTTTATATGACATTCAGGGGTTTTAAGAGACTACAATTAAACCCAGCTTTTACCAACAACGAACTATTTCCAACAGCACGTTCAGATACTCCAGCAAACATTCCCCCAGCTCCAGTCCTCCTCTCTGGCTGCTTAAATTGACTCTGAAAACAATGCATTTGTCATGGTAAACCCTTCACAAGCTCTTCCCTTTCCATGGATTTTGGTACCCAAAGAACCCCCCTGCAATAACAGCATCAAACCCCCAAACACAAAATGGGGTGAACGCAAAATTTTAAGCCCATCAGCCCAATGAGCACATTTCCTAACAAGAAAACACTTTTTCTTTTCCACAAACTCCACATCCAAGCTCCCCAGGTTGGTGAGGAGGAAACCATGGTAACTGGACAGTTTAATTGGATGTGTGTTGGCTGGAGAGAATGGGAAAGATTGCAAAATTGGTGCTCGGGAGTCTACATAAACATGGCATGGTTTGGAGAGCCCACGGATTCTGCTGAAGGGGAATGTGATGCAGCACATCTGGCATGGGGGTGTCTCCTTTATGTAACATGGAGCCAGAGGGGGTCAGGAGGTCTGTGGGGCTCCTGGGAAACACAAGTCAGCCACTGCTCCCTGCTCCATCAGCAGACCTGGGACCAGAGTGGGAAACAAAAATTTGTGATTTCTCCCAGGTATTCTGAGCCCTGCCTGCTTCCCAGCAAGGAGGAACAGAGCACAGGGCAGCCCCAGCCCCACAAACACAGCTCCATGGGATCCCAGAGTGCCCAACAGGCAGCAATCCTCCCATGATGTGTTTTGATTGCCCAAACATGAAAAAAACACAAAATAAATCTGTTTAAGAGTGCTATCTGCTCTGAAAAAGGGAGATTTTTTACCTCTCCTGTGATGTCGCACTGGCACGCATGAAAGCAGATCCTGAGGTGGGCACAAGTGGAAATCCCTTTGAGCAAATTCAGTGAATGAGGTTTCCCCTGAGCATTGAGGGGGTTACTGGGGATGGGGGGGCTGATCCTTCCTCTCTGTAGATTGAAGAGCTTAAAGTGGCAGAGTGGCAAACATTCTTTTGAATTTTTCTGTCCATTTGGCCACCAGACAACCTGGGATAGTGGAAGGTATCCCCATCCATGGCAGGAGATTGGAATGAGATGGTCTTTAAGGTCTCTTCCAACCAAAACCATCCTGTGATTCTATGACCTCAGATTTCCCACCTCTACAGGACGAACTGGCAGGCTTTGGGCTGACTTAGTGCTCTGCCCTTCCTTCCTCTAAATTTCTTTGTTGTCTTCTCTTTCCTTCCGTATTTTGAGCAAAATTTTGCCAAAAAAATTGCTCAAAATACAGGTTCAGCCACTCTTTCTCCAGCCTTCTCACTGAGCAACTTCTTGTTCCCCACTTGGCTGAAATTCAGCATTTACCCATCACTCAACTGATTCTGCTCAAAGTTTTTGAGCTTTTTGGATGCCGTGTCCCTTCTTCCCGTGGCTGACAACAAACCCACAAAAAGGGATGAGAGTAATTGCACAGGACAAGAGGAAACAGCCTCAAGCTGTGCCAGAGGAGGCTGAGGTTGGACATCAGGAGGAATTTCTTCATGGAAAGGGTGTTCAGGCATTGGAGCTGCCCAAGGAGGTGGTAGTGTCCCCACACCTGGACATGTCCAGGGAATGACTGCACGTGGCACTCAGTGCTCTGGGCTGGTTGACGAGCTTGGCAGGATCAAGTTGATCAATCAAAGGTTGGATTTGATGAGCTTGGAGCTCTTTTCCAACCTCAATCACTTGATGATCCCATAGAGCCATTTCGGTCAGAAAAGACCTCGAAGATCATCAAGCCCAGCTGTCAACACAACCCTCAAAAAAAAAGCGGGAAGAAAAGGGATCTGGATGTTCCAAGAAGGTGAAGCACAGCACCCCCCTGACCTCGACAGGAGAGTCGAGCCCACCCTTGTCCTGGGACATCCCCGAGGTCCTGAGCCGCCCTTTGTCCCTCCCGTGCCTCTCCCGCGGCGCTCGGGGAGCCGGCGGGAAGGAGCCGGCGTGCTGGGAGCCAAGCCCTGCATGTTTGGGGAGTGAGCAAACCCCACTCAGTGGGATCTGGCTGTGCTGTTTGTGTTGCTAAAGAGCAGCACATGGGGCACGGATCCGCCCAGGCTCTGCCGGTGGGTGAGGAAAGGCTGGAACCCAGCTGCATTTCGAAACACGAGACGTAAACAATGATTTGCCAACGAGAGTAAAAGTAAGAGGCTCTCAGCAGAGGCTGTAAACAGCCTTGCACATTGTATCTGGAACCAGAGCCCTGTTATTGATACCCCAATAATCAGAACCAGGGGGGGAAGCACTGCCAGGCTGCTCTGCTGCACGGCTGTCCCTGCACATCCTCGTCTGGTACAGGCCACTCTTCCCCTCCGTGCCATCGGCAGAAATTGCCTTTTTCTGCTCTCTCTGGTGCCTGGGTTGGCTTCTCCAGGGTAGTTAAAAACTCATTGCAAGCTCTTATTAGATGTAGAGGGAATTTGAACCAAAGGAAAACACCTGATATCCATCAGGGAGGTTCTGTCCCATGTTGGAGTGGGATGAGCCCTTCCACAGTGGATTTGGAGACAAATGCATGCCTTGCAAGCACTTCCAGATGCCTCCTGACTGAAATCCTGGCACTCCAGCCTTATTTATCCTTGCCCTTGGCTGTACAGGACAGATGGGCTTCCCAAGGCTCTGTCTGTCCACGAGGGTGATGGGGCAGGAGGGGATTGCAAAACCAGGATTCACCTCTGCGTTGGGGATGACCCTGGACTACAGGGAGTTGCTGGCCAGCTCTGAATCGTGTTAGCCCCCCTTTTGTGGGGGGTTATTCCCTGTCTTTAAACCCCAGATCTTCCCACCCAAGTGTGGAAACATCCTCCCTGCCCCTCACCTCTCCCTCCCAGCTGGTCTTTCCGCCTCATTCCCTGATTTCCTCTTGGCCCTGTGCTTCAGGAGGTGCTGACAGCCGTGGAATGGGAGCAGGGGGGCAAAGGCTGCTGACAGGGAGATGTTCAGCTGATGGGAGGCCACCAGCAGAGTGCACCTCAAGGGATGCTGCTGTCCATTTCCTGCTCCTTCTGCAGGTTCTCCATCAGAGCTGGTGCATTTCCAAACCTGGCAGGGAGCACGGGGAAGTGGAGGGATGCAGACACAGACAAAGGAGCAAAGACCAAATTTTAATTAAAGCCAAAGAATACAGAAAGGCATAGATCAGCAAATCCCAGAGCTCTGAGCAGTGGGGAAAGCTCACACAGATTTACTTGGGACCATGTGCAGCCCTTTTACAAAATAGTTTGCTTTTAATCCTTTCCAGCAAGGCTTCAATTAAAGAAGAAAGAAAAGCAAACAACGAACCAGAAATGGCTGAGGATTATTATCTAAGAAGAGAGAGACCTGCACAAATGTCTCCCTTCACCACGAGATGAGATGTTTTCTTTTCTCTGGCTTAGAGGGCAAAGCAGATTAAAGAGGAGCCACCTACTTCCCGTGAGAATAAGGCCCACACTCACCCTGTGCTGAAATCCCAAGGGTTTGGTTGTCCCAGTCCCCTTGGGGCTCCTCTAAAGTCCTGTTTAGCAACACAACGTGAACATTGCACCAACAATGAAGGTACAGACCCTGCATTTCCTTGGAATTTATAATTCCCAGTTAATATAACGCAACTCACAGCTCCAGGGATATCTGGGCTGGATCTGCTCAGGGTGAAAAAAATGGCTTTGAAGGCCATTTCTGTGATGAATCAAGAGGGACCGTTTTTTAAAAAAAAAATACAATTATGATGTATCCTAAAATTCTGTTTTCAGACTTCGTTTCTTGAAGCAAGGCTGAGTTACCTGAGGTCACCAACCTGACCCTCCCTGAGCTGCCCCACGTCACACACAAAGAGCCCTGACAGCTTTTTTTGGTCACAGCATCAAACTGGGAACCAGGACTCAACAGGCCAGCCCACAATCCTGCTGCTTCCCAGGCAGCATTCCCCACCATCCCAACGTGGATTATCTGATGTCCTTCTGGGCTGAGGGTGTGGAAATAAACACATTTAGGCCATGAGTTTGCGTTTCAGGGGCTTTTCTGAGACCCTGAGGCCAATCCTCTGCACAGCATCGTGGGGTGCTCTGTAGAACACCAAATTGAAGGAATTTGTCCCGTTCTCTCTGTAAAAACCTTCTCAGGCACCTTCTCAGGCTGCCACTGGAACTTCTCATGAACAGTTGGACCTCTCTACAGATTTTATGGAAGTCACAGGATCGTGGAATGGTTTGGGTTGGAATGAGCCGAAAGAGGAGTCCACAACCTCTCTGAGCAACTGACTGTTGCCAAAATCCAAAATGTCTCCTGATTATTATATGGATTTTTTTCTGGTTCTTTCCTTCTAGACTAGATGCAAAGAAAGGAGAACAAGACAGAATGAAAAAAATTGAATAATTAAAGTTGGTTAAAGACCCACTAATGATTATATGCTTATTTTCATACCTGAGCTCAGATGATTCTCTGCACATCCAGAGAATGTGCTCACATTTCCTTCCCCTGCCACGTGTTCTTTTCATTCATCCCTCAGCAGATGCACCCCCACTCAGAAAAGGGATTTCAGCCCCCAAAACGTGCAGCAGAAAGGGATTTTCCCCAAAGATACATCTGCCCTCCATCTCCTACTGACAGCAACCTTGCACTGCCAAACCCTGGGATTTTTTATAATTTGTTCACAGAAAAAAAAAATAATAATAAAAAGTGTGATTTCCTTGCAAGCGTTCACCCTGAATAATTAAAATCTGAGGGTGTGCACAACATGGAGGCCATGGGAGCACCCTGCCCTGGATTTTCTTATTTGAATTTAGAAAGATCCATTGCTTGGGGGTATCAGGGAGCAGCAACAGTGCCCAGCTTTGGAGGGGGGCACAGGCTCTGCATCAGAGATGTCACAGAACTCTCTGTCCTCCACCCCCATGCTCAGCAGGTGCCCAGGAGGGTGAGAACACCCTGCAGAGAGTGGCACAAATTCATCAGTGGCCTGTTAATGAACTGACAGCCAGCCAAATTCATTCCCTTATCTCTCAGCACACAAATGAGGCTGGTGAGACAATTCTGCCTGGGAGTGGGCTTCATTAATGCCCAGTTCTGGAAGGAAAGTATCCAAGGAAATAGAAAATATAAATTCATGATCGTGTCTCCATCGTTTCCACCTGAGGTGACAAACCTCAGCCTGTGCCGGAAAGATTTTATAGTACAAAAAAAACCAGAGATAGAGCAAAGTTCTTCTGTCCTGGGGACTGTCACCAACAGGTCAGCATGAAGAAAGTGCCAATTAAAGAAAATTCAGTGCTCTGAAAAATTCAGCAAGTCCTTCCTACCTCTCATCTCACCTATAACAAGGGGTTTCTGACCCTATAAATGGGTTCATTCCCCACTGAATATTTTACCAGCACCTGACATATGCACATTTTATATTTTCTTCTCTTTCTTTGGTGCCTCGTGGGAAAATTTATGGGGTTTTTTTTTTGGGGGGGGGGGGGGGGGGGGGGGGGGGGGGGTGGTCTTAGTGTCAGTCTGGAATTGGTCTAGAAAGAGAGGAGCAACATTTGGCTTTGTAACACTAAGATGTAAATAAAAGAGAAGGGATTTAGGTGAGATGTTGGGAAGGAATTGTTCTCTGTGAGGGTGGGCAGGCCCTGGCACAGGGTGCCCAGAGAAGCTGTGGCTGTCCCTGGATCCCTGGAAGTGTCCAAGGCCAGGCTGGACAGGGCTTGGAGCATCCTGGGATGGTGGAAAGTGTCCCTGCCCATGGCGGGGGGTGGAACTGGATGATCTTTAAGGTCCTTTCCAACCCAAACCATTCCATGATTCTATCATTCCATTTAGAATCCCTTCCCAATATCCCATCTAACCCTGCCCTCCTGCTGGGAAGCCATTCCCTGTGTCCTGTCCCTCCATCCCTTGCCCCCAGTCCCTCTCCAGCTCTCCTGGAGCCCCTTCAGGCCCTGCAAGGGGCTCTGAGCTCTCCCTGGAGCCTTCCCTTCTCCAGAGGAACATTCCCAGCTGTCCCAGCCTGGCTCCAGAGCAGAGGGGCTCCTGTGGGATTCAGCCCTGTGCTGCCCATCTCCCACTTGGTGTCCTGCCAACCGTTTGGGGCTTGAGGTTTTTCCCCCATTATTAGGCCATGTTTAAAATGTTCCCGTGCCAAGGAACCATCCAGAGCTCAGCCTGGAGCAGCTTTTCCAGCAGTGTTTTTGTTTACACTGCAGGGAATAGACAAACCTGTGGCATCAATCACATCAATAAGGTCCAGACCTGGACCTGCTCCTCCTCCTGAGCACGACTCAAAGTGGATCTTGCACCTGGGAAATCAAAATCCAGGTGGGATAAACCCCAGTTGTGGTAGGAAATCAGTTGCAGCTCAAGACAATTGCTCCTGACAGCAGGAGCTTCCTCCAGCCCTGATTTGCTGCCACAAACCAAAGTTTTCCTAGAAAAGTGAATTATGAGAGGTCTCCTGTCTGAGAGCCTCGCTGATCTATTTGCTGGCATCATGCCTGGCACTTTATTTATCCAGTAATGTCCCAACAGAAGAGGATTTGTTTGGAATCCGTGAAGATGAGGCAGCATCTGGGAGTGGACAACACTAGGTTTTGAAGGGAGGGGAAGCAATGGATGGGAATTGTTCCTGATGGAGTTGAAATGTAAGACTTTGGGCACCTTTCTTAAAATATATATTTATTTTTTTTTTTTCACTAATGGTTAGGACTGAAGGAAGAGCAGGAAGCTGATGATTGCTGTGGGTAGAGAGATAAAGACACTGCAGAGGGAAGAATTGGAGATTATCATAAAAGACAAAAAGCCTGAGAGCTAAAAAATCTGGAATTTAATAAGGTGAGAGGGTATGTGCTGAGGGGATCGAACAAAAACTTGGATTAAAAGAGGAAAAAATACAGTTTGGGAATGATGAGAGAAAATGAGGAGATAATGGATAGTTATCTTTGAGAAATTGAGGCAAAAAGTGTCATCCTGGGATGTGGGATGCTCCAGGGCTGGTCAGGAAGCTTTGATGACACTGTGAGACCACAGCTGGAGCACCCTGGGTAGTTCTGGTGAGATTTATTTTGGTAAGAGGCTGAACCCAAACTGCCAGGCTTGGAGGAAAGAGATGCTGAAGTGCTGCAAGGATAAGCAGGAACGGAAAAATCAAAGTTTTCAGCAAAACTGGAGGACTTGGGGGAGCTGAAACAAGTCCTGCCTCTCTTCCAGGGTGTTTGATCCAGGTGTGTGCTGCTGGGAGAGAACTTCACTGGCTGGGAAAAGCTGTGAGGCACCCAGGCTCCCAGCATGGATGGCCAGGGGTCATCCTAAACCTCCAAAGCTTAGAAAGACCTTTCTTTTTCCTCCAAAAATCATACAGAGAAGCAGTTCTGGGCCAGCTGGGGTGGGGGCTTGTTCATCAGGAACAGATACAGCAGGATGGGAATCTACTCAAGGGGAGGATATAGACTGGGATTTAATTGGCAGGGATTTAATTAGGAGCTTGCATTGAGAGGAGTGAGGATCCTCAGCTGCCCTCCAAAGCTCGGTGACCGTGGCATGGCCTGAGGGCTTTTAGGAACAGAGCTGGGGAAGGGTCTGGAGCACCAGGAGAGGCTGAGGGAGCTGGGAAAGGGGCTCAGCCTAGAGAAGAGAGGGATCAGGGGGGACCCTCTGGCTCAGAAGGGTCAGCAATAATCAGAACATCAAGAAATGAGCTTTGGCAGGAGAGGAGCTGCCAGAGCATCTCAATTCAGAAACTGGAGATCCCTTCTTTTTTTTTTTCCTCCTGCCAGGAAAGACAGATGTGCAAAAGGGGAACTCTGTGGGGGAAAAAAAAAAAAGTCCCTGAGAAGAACTTCTCCAAGCTTGAATAATCCATTTGGGAAGCAGTTCCCACAGGCAGAAGCAGAGCAGAGGACTCCACAGGAAAGGCCAGGAGATAGCTCCCTAGGAGTGGCAGGGAAGAGAGATTACAGATATTTCCTCTGTTTGTTACTCAAACAATATGAGGAGACTCAATTTCACTCGGAGCAGCAGCACAGCTGCCCCCTCTTCATGTGCACTGTGCTCCCTGCTGTCCTGGTATCCCTGGCTGTCCCAGGGGACAGCAGGGAGCAGGGATGAGGATGGAGATGGACTGCAGGGGCTTCAGGATGAATTGTGACAACTGCTGGCTCAGCAGAGGGACACAGAGCCCACCCAGGGTGACAAAGATCCCACAGCAAACTCCAATCCCTGCGCTCTGTGACAGGGACAGCACCCAGGGAAGGGCTGGAGCTGGGGCAGGGGAGGTTTGCTTTGGATCTCAGGGAAAGGTTCCTCATCCAGAGGCTGCTGGGCACTGCCCAGGAAATGGGCACAGCCTCAAGGCTGACAGAGCTCCAGGAAAGTTTGGACAACGCTCCCAGGGACAGGGTGGGATTGTTGGGGGGTCTGTGCAGGGCCAGGAGCCGGATCAATGATCCTGGTGGGTCCCACCTAGCTCAGGATAATCTGTGATCCCATGAAACCTGTCTGTGTCAGACCTGGGGAACTCTAAAATCACCACCTGAGGGAGGGAGGAAAACTCTTCACCTCCCACAGGGAGAGCTCTCCATCTGCCTTCCCAGCTCTTCCCACAGCTTCCAGCCAAGCCAAACACGTCTGTGCAGCTTCTTCCTACCTCTTTTTTCACCCCATCTGTGGTGCCAACCCCTCTCTGACCTCTGCTGCCCTCACTCCCTGCACAGGCAGCTACAAAGGATCAAAGGCTGGAGTAGAGCAGGAATCCCTCTAAAAATTCTCTGTCAGAAATCCTCAAGGAAAAAAGGAAAATAACAGAAATGTGGTCAAGCTGTAGGAGAGCCTCTGGCCGCTACCAAAAGTCCACACTCACTCTCCCAACCCAACCCACGGCCACATCTGGTAGCTGGAGCCCTCACTGGACACCAAGGGTCAAAAGCAGAGCAGAAGTTCAGATCCAGCTTAGCAGAACATCTCTGGAGGGGTTTAAAAGCTGTGTGGATGTGGCACCTGGGGACATTGGGTCAGTGGTGGCCTTGGCAGTGCTGGGAATGGTTGGAGTGGATGATCTTAGAGGGTTTTTCCAGCCTAACCAAATCTATAATTCCATAATTCCCAGGCATTTTTCACAGCTCTGAGTGTCATTAGAAGGTTGAGGTCCTGTTTCTCAGATCAGGTGCTGCCTGCAAGGCTTGGAGATGCCAAGTTCAGGAATACCTGGGAGCCTCCACTCGTTTTCTTTTCCATGGGGAATAATGCTTCTTTATACTCTTACAGAATTCTGGGTTGGAAAGGACATTAAAGATCATCCAGTTCCACCATCTGCCATGGCAGGGACACCTTCCACCATCCCAGGGTGCTCCAAGCCCTGTCCAGCCTGGCCTTGGACACTTCCAGGGATCCAGGGGCAGCCACAGCTTCTCTGGGCACCTGTGCCTCACCACCCTCACAGTCCGGAATTTATTCCCATTTCTTCTACATCCCTACATTCATTATTCTTGCTTTCATCCCTGACTATGATTATATGAACTTAAACTGAGATTATTTTTTTTTTTTCAATGTAGAGGGAGTCCTCTGAATATTTGGAAGGCTCCTGCTCCATCGGAGGAGCTGCAGTTCCTATGAGCCAGCAATTAAACATGGATTAATCACAGAATCATGGAATGGTTTGGCTTAGAAGAGACCTTAAAGACCAACCTGTAGCTCCAACCCCCTGAAGAAGGGGCTCAGTCACTCCTGGGCTGTTTCTTTGGCTGTAAAATGGGCAGAAAATGGATTCTCTGATCTCCTGGGGGTGTGCATGAACCTCACAGCAGAAGTCCTGTGGGTGCTGCAGGTTTATCACAACTGCAGCTTCTCAGAAAAACAAAGTTTTGCAAGACTGAAAATTTCTCTTGGAAATCAATCGATTTCCCAGGGAAGAAAAACAAAATAGAATTAAAAGAGGAAAAAAAAAAAATTGAATGCAACAATCTGCCTGGAACAACAGCTGGGTGCCAACTTCACCTAGGATTTCGCCTGCCTGCCTTCCACTCCAGCTCCTCATTTTTCTGCTTTTCTTTTCACCTGCTATCAATTTTCCACAATATTGCAAGCAGCTGCTGCTCTAATGAAACATCTTATCTGCTTGTTTGAGGTGTGTCTCGCTGCTGGGAGTTGCTTGACATTTTGAATTAGATGGTTAAAGAAGCTGTTTCACTAGATGTTAATTGGAGTAGCAGCTGGTTGTGGTGGATTTGTTGTGTGGGTTTTTTTGTTTTGTTTTTTTTTTAATACAACACTAAGAGTAAATTAAAAGAAAAATAGTCTGGTCTCCCTTAGAGCAGCTCAAGGTGAAGGTTTTGAAATAGCTGAGAGAAGGAGTTCTGGTGTTTTATTTCAGTATTCCTGTTTTCTGAAGATTCAGTAATTCTGAATCACTGTTTCCCAGAGAATTGAACTGAGAAGTAAAAAGGAATGTCCGAGCTTTGCCTGGTGGTAATTGTGATGCACAGGCACTGCTATTAATTTTCTTATCCTCCAGGGATCCCAGAGATTACAATGGAGTTTAATGGGTCTGTGGAGACCCATGAAGAATAAGAGTTATGATTACAGAGCTGCTGGTTACACCAGCAAGGATAATCAATCCAATAAAATCATCCTGGGCTGAGAACATTGGATCCACAGCTGATGCCAGCTGGGATCAGTCCTTCTAAAAGGGGCAAAACCCTTGGAAAACACCATCCATGGGTGCCCATAAATCTTGCATGATCCAATATTAGATATTAGGAGGAAATTCTTCTTTGGAGAACAGGACACAGGGAATGGCTTCCCACTGCAAGAGGGCAGGGATAGATGGGATATTGTGATGGAATTCTTCCCTGTGAGGGTGGTGAGGCCCTGGAATGGATTTCCCAGAGAAGCTGTGGCTGCCCCTGGATCCCTGGAAGTGTCCAAGGCCAGGCTGGATGGGACTTGGAGCAACCTGGAACAGTGGGAGGTGTCCCTGCCCATGGCAGCTTTAAGGTCCCTTCCACCCCAAACCATTCCATGATTCCATGATAATTCCATGATTGCAGCCAGTGCCTGCTGTGCTGATGGCCAGGCTCCTGTGGAAGAGGATCCTTCCTCTTGACCCTTGCAGAAGGCCTGGCTACTTCTCTCAGAGCTCTCTCCTGCCTGGCTTTCTCTTCTCTTCATTGTTCCAGGGATGAAAACCACCCATTTTCCTTGTAAAGTCATCTCTGAGCCCAGTCATGGTTTAAAATCCAGGCTTGCTGCTTTTCAAGCCCAATCTTGCCTTAAAATCCTGTTTACTTCTTCCCTCCCTTCCAATCTGCAAGGACGGATCATTTGTTCTTCCCGCGCTCCCTCCTTGGGAAGCAGGGATGTGTGAAAACAATCAGCAGCACATTTCTGTGCTAACAGCCTGTCCTGGCTGCTCTGAGCCAGGGAGGATGAAAAGGAGACAGGAACCAGCATAAATCCAGCAAACACCACACGGTGACACAGGGAGGTACCTTTGTCACCACACTCCTGGTGGCCTCTTATGCTGCTGGTGCTCCCAGGAACCTGATGTGGATCCCACGGACTCTCTGCCTTTGGCAAACAGACATCAAGGAATTGAAGGTTTGGTCAACAATTTTTTTTCCCCACCTTCGCCTCAAAAATTGCATTTGGAAATTTTCCCAGCGCTGAGAGCCTTGCTGGATAACCAACACATCTCATTTCTTCTGGGATACAGCAGATAAAGGCATTAATGGCTTTAAATTAAATTGGATTTCAGATGTTTAGATTAGAAATTAGGAAGGAATTTCCCTGTGAGGGTGGGGAGGCCCTGGCACAGTTTCCCAGAGAAGCTGTGGCTGCCACATTCCTGGAAATGTCCAAAGCCAGCTTGGACAGGGCTTGGAGCAACCTGGGATAGTGGGTGGTGTCCCTGCACACAAGATGATTTTTCAAGTCCCTTCTATACCTCATGCCACGGGGCAGAAAATCATGGAAAAGCCCCAGGAAACCCATTTTCTCTAATTCTTGGCTGTTCTTCCCACTAATCCAACATCCTCTAAACAAAAAGGTCACTTCCATTGTTCCTTCACTTTTTTCTGACAGCCCCGGCATGGCGGCGACACCAGGGCCAGCTCAGTGATGTCAATTAAATACTTGTCCAGGCTTCAAAGCCTCCAGTGTCACCCTGGAGCCAGGAGCAGGGGACAGCTCTTTGCAGTGCCATTAGGAGATCGTCAAACACATCCTCGTCATCGTGGGGTGGTGCCAACGCTGAGTTCAGAAAGCAGAACGTGCCCAGTCTCTGCGGGACCATTCGTGCTTTTGATCCAAAAAAAAAAAAAAAAAAAAAGAAAAATAA
>VZUI01037674.1:0-60967 GCA_013401135.1 Cettia cetti | reverse complement strand
GGAAAGGAAAGGAAAGGAAAGGAAAGGAAAGGAAAGGAAAGGAAAGGAAAGGAAAGGAAAGGAAAGGAAAGGAAAGGAAGGGAAAGGAGAAAGGAAGAGAAGGCAAAGGGGAAGAGAAGGCAAAGGAGAAAGGAAGGAAAAGGGAAGAAAAGGGACTTATTTTAGTTTATTGCTTGTTCTATCCTTTTTCAAAATCTTGTGAGGATTGAGAATGTAAGTTACAACCTTTTAAGTATTGGGCAATCAGCTTCTCAAATCCCACTTTCTGTCATCATCAACAGAAAAATTTTACAATGAGGGTATTCTTCCATACCCCTCTGCCCAAAAGGGTATTGACAGTTGACTGTTTTCAATAAATTTTACCTCAATATCCATTCTCACTAATCTCAAACAACACTACTCATTTCTCTTACAAAACTACTAAAAAGAATGCCTTCGCCTGAAAAATTTTTCTTTGCATTTACCTGTAAATGAAAATGTTTGTTACAAATCATGTATTAAAAGTTCACGCAGCACTAAAGAGGAAGGCTTCTGTACATTTGTTCCCATGTTCACTCTTAAATTAAACAAATAAAATCAAGTAAGACAAAGGAAGGTTGAATACTGTACAGGCTCACAGGTAACCTTTTCCATCATTCTGAATGTTTCACTAAGTTTTGTAACTCTGATACTGGACACCACTTCAATCTTGCTTCCACAGTACGAAAGGAGCCTTCAAAAAAAAGCTCATCTTGCCTTGTTGAGCTGTCCAGGTGCATCAATGAAGTGTTCACATAACTAAAGTATGTAATTCATAGCACCAAACCATTTGACCAGTCAGGTAAGTTCCTAATACCACACATGCACACTCACGCTTCTTTACTGGTGTAACTATGATCCTACACAGATGTTTTATAAATTTGCTGTCTCAGCATTAAAAAATAAGTGCATCAAGTTTCTTTGTACATTCAAGTCACTTTCTAAGGCAAATTGTCTACTGTATGTACTCCCGACTGCTTTGGTATTTTGCTTCAGTTAATCGACAGTGGACATGGGTGTTCAAGCATGTGGACTGGTCAGTTCTGGCTGGAGTGAGTGGGCTTTCGCTGGAAGCATGCCTTAGACCAACAATTCTGCATGTTGTAAGAAAGGTTTTAGACTTCTGGATGGGCTGCAGGCTACATGCATATTTGGCCTATGATTGTTACGGTGTGTCAGTATGCAGAGTTCAAATTAAAGTGGAAAGCTGCTGATGAGTGATTAGGTCATACATCCCTTCCTAGCCATGTTCTCTTTCTTTTTATTTTTGAGCTAACTTAATTCTTTAAAAAAAGGATCCCCATAGTGATAGCTCATATTGATAAAAATTTAAAACTTTCTTCTCATGTGAGAACATAAGCAGGCTGTAGTAAGCGATACATCTATTGCCATGAGACTAATGCAGACCTAATAACTTACTACTTTCTCCTCCTACCCCTCTCTCTTTCTCTCTTTTTGTTTTTTTAGAGGGCAAAGGCCTCTACCTGGCAAAAGTCAGTTGGGGTTGCTAGTGCATGGTTTCAAAATGTTCGGTGGAGATGCAACTGGATCTGTATTTTTGCAGTAATTTGTACTCTATTATGGGAAGACTGTTATTTCCCTTAGCAACCAACAAAGACTGAAAAATATTAGTGACTTGCATCACTGTGACACAGTATAGCATTTGGCAGATATATAGTTCAGCAGTTGAAATAGATGAGTTGAATTTTCAGAAAAGGTGTTTTCAAATTGAAGAATTTCTGGAAACAATGTTTAATCTTGTGATGCGCCGTCTTGTTCTTACAGTTCAATCTTGCATGCAGGAAAAGATTCATCTTGCATGACAACAGTGCTGCTGCTTGCCAAAACCATGATGTTGAGATCCTGCTGTTTCTCATGGGTCTCTTGATACCATTCCCTCATCACTTCTGAGTCATGGGTTGGGATTAAAGTCACCTGCAACACAAAATAAAAGTCCTGTTGACTGGATCACAGAAACAGTTAATATGTAATGTGTCTTTTCAAGAAGCCCCAGCCAACAAGTATGTTTCCCTTTTGGAAAAAGCAGATTTTTATGCAATAAATACTTGAATAAATTGATGGACAAAAGGACACAGGTAAGGTAGAATGACTGCAAATAAGCAGTTTATCAAAATGAAATGTTGGTTTTGTAAGGTGCTGAGAGGCAGCTTTCAAGAGAAGTATCAGGTTGTAATCTGCACTGATAACTCTTCAGATTATAGACAAATATTTTTTTTTTTACTTATCCATCATAATAGAAAGGCACATGAAGTTTCCAAATGCATGTAATTACTCTATAAAGTGTGAAACATTTCTTCCCAACTTAAAACTGCAGCAATGCCAAACTCAGATCATATATATGATGTAGTAAAATTATGAAACACTGAACTGGTTGTATAAACCACTTCCCAACTGTTTTAAAAACCAGGAACTGGTCTGAAGGGCCAGAGATGTGGGAGCAGCTGAGTGCAGTGCAGCTCTGTGCTTCACACATCATCAATGGTTCCACTGGTGCCCAGCCTGGGGCCCGCTGGGGTTTGGTATTCTTCCTTTTGTTTCTTTCTCTCAGGGAATTTTCTCCCAAATATGTTGCTAAGAGACAAAAAAGACCAAGTGCTTTAGAGAGGCAAAAGAAGGTGCCACACCTCAGGGGAGGAGTGCAGCTAGTTACTCTCTCTTTTTACCTGAAGGGCAGAGATACCAGGAGGACTGGTCTGGGGAAAACGTGTTGGGTGCAGGTCCTAGCTTTCTCTTTCCTCCCGTCATTTGGATGGGAGAGAGACTGCAGTACACATTATATTATTGGTTTTTCGCAAATGCTAAAATGAATGTTATATGTATAATGTTAGAAAACTTTACTGTATGAATATAGTTTATTTCTGCTATTAACAAAATAAAATTAGTATTGTGATATATATGTATTTCTTGGGCTATAGGGTGATATGTAGAATGCGTTTTTGTTCATGTAGTTAACTTAGAGAACAGTACGGATAATCAGGAAATTCCCCACATTCCTGGATTAGCCTATCTGGACGAAGATAATGGTGACAGACCCCAGAACCCCAAAGGAAAAATTTATTGATCCTCTGTTATCAGGGAATGGGATGACATAATGGAGCCACAAGGAGAAATAAAAATGTTGATCTGCAAGATGGAATGAGGGCAGGTCGGAGGTGGGGGGGGTAAAACCAAGAGAACATCTAAACTCAGGAATGTAAAGGAATGTTTGAATAATGCATGAGGGTCTATGAATATGCAACATGCTGAGGCATTTAAAGAAATGTTTTCTGAGTTAGCCCTGTGCTCTTGGCTGAATGCCAAGCACCTGGCCGTATTTTGCTTTTCTGTCTCCTAATTGTTCTTTTTTATTAAACTTTTTAAATTTTACCAAGGAAGTGAAACTCATTTTTCACAGGCTGTCCCAGTGGGTTTGTGAAGCAAAGCCGCTCCTCCGTCCCTCCCTGTCTGGGCAGAGCTGCCATTACCGCCTGCTCCCCGAGCCCGCCCCACAGCGCCCCCTGCAGCCGTGGAGGAATCACTGCACACGCCCTGCCCGGCCCGCAGCCAGCAGCGCCCCTGCCGGCTGTACCCAGAACTGCACCGAAGGGGAAAGGGCCTGAAGAGCAGGGATGAGACTGCTCACTGGGTCTTCTGGGGTTGTTTTCTTTGTTTGTTGTTGTTGCTGCTGTTGTTGTTGTTGCCATAATTGTTTGCTTACCTTGTTATACTTATTTAAAAGAAACTGTTACTCCTTTTCCCATATCTTTGCCTGAAAGCCCCTTAATTTCAAAGTTATAATAATCTGGAGGGAGAGGGGTCATATTCTCCATTCCAAGGGAGGTTCCTGCCTTCCTTGGCAGACACCTGCCCTTCAGACCAAGACAGTGCCCCATTCTCTGGCAGCTGCTATCCACTCCAGAGGTGCTCAAGTTTCTCACAGTTGAGAAAGTTTAGATTTCCAGGTTGAGATCGGAGTTTAGACCCTACCTGCATGTTACTCTCCCACTGTGCCTTGCCCTCCAGCAGGGAGTCCAGAACAGCCCTGCTTGGTTCCTCGGCTGCAGCATCATTCCCGCTCACCACATAGTAGGATGACCGCACCCTCTTGAAAAACTCAACATCAACATTCTTGCTGTTGCTGTGGTTGGGAATGTACACCAGATCCAAATACACTGGAGGTCCTGGAGGCACTGCTGTAGATTTTGCCACCTTAGTATTCCCAGGTCCTTTGGAAACCAAACAACAAAAGAATATATCACAGGCTGGTTAAAAGCACACATTTATTAATTACTGTTATAACCACTGAGGTGAGATGTATCCAATTATGGAATTACCCTCCTACATATAATGACATGCTACAGCTTTGTTGTACCCCAATTATGATTGTAATGGGAGGGAAAACCTGAAAAACTGGAACTATGTAACACAATAAAAAATCACTACCATGTAACAAAAATCTGGCTGAATCTTTTCCAATAATATCTTACTATTATCCAACAATTACTATGCAGGGCTGTGATTACTGAATTACCATTCAATAAATGGTGGTATTATTTTCCTGATTAACAAGTGCAGTTTTCTGAACGTCTAGTTTTCTGAATGATTATAAAATCTAGTATCACACAGGAAGCCATGAAAATTTGAAGTAGTCCTGAAATCTGAGGTACATGGCAAGACATGATAGCAATTGATATGCTCAGGCTGCCTTAAAAATGCATCAGGAATCTACTGCATGTGTGCACAATGAGATTCAAGGAGAAACTTTGAAGGGGGAAGTTGGAAAGCAATTCAGGGAACAGCATCAAGTATTTGTCTGCCTGCTGCAGCCTTATTTGCATATAAAAATGAGGTACTTATTGCAAAAAGTAGGGGGAAGCATTTCTTTGCTGCTGTACATCTTATATATGGTACTTGTTCTAAGAAGAGCTTCAGTCAAAATTAAGAGTAACATGTAAACACACTAAAAATATTACACAAGAAATTGCATCTTTTGCTCTAAACTGAATCACGGTATAAACTAAAAATCTGGATTCAGCCAGTAATTTTATCCAAATGATCAACGTTTATGTTTTATTAGCTTTCTCATGTTGAATAAGCTTGGTAAACAATTATCTGAGCAATACGATCAATTTGGCGTTCAACACTGTAAGGGCAGCAAACTTCCTTACAGTATTCTAGCATCTCCTGGCACTTACCACAGGGCAAAATGCCAAAGGAAGTCATAAGATTTCCAGATCTAGAGAGTTTCTGCTACTGGTTTTGTTACAAAATATCTTATCATCTTTGATGATAAAAAATCTTTTATGTCTTTTTTAATTGTGCATACCAACACTGACTAGGATCTTGTTGCTACATTTTTACAAATTTAGGTCATTACTAATTATTCTAGCACATACCTGAGAAGTGTGCCTAATGACTTTAATGTACAGCTGAAGTGCTGCAGAAATGCACAGCATGAATAACTACATTGCTACTTTGAAATGCATCTTTTAACACAGATGCAAACAATGGTGTGAGAAAGGAACAGTTGACTACCAAAAATGGGGAAGCTAAGGACAATTGAATGCTGGTTTGTTTGTGCTGAATCCTAGAACTGCTCCTTGAAAAGAAGCTTTCAATAAAATACCAGTCCTCACAGCAGAAAAATCAAAATATCCCCCAAACAGTCCCTAACAAGGTCTGCCGGAAACAACAGATTAACTCAATACCTCCTTCAGTAATTTAATTCATATTTTATTGCTACTTAGAATGTACAACAGACATTCCAAATTACATTAACTTTCTGTATGTTTAGTCATCACTGACGGCATAAGACCGGATTATGTGATGTACATGCTTAGTTCACTCAAAATGCTTTTACTAATGTTAAATATTTTAAATGCTGCTTTTAAAATCCAGCAAAGTAATAAGAACATCCAAAGAGAGATAGTGACTTTGCCTCCTCCAATATTAAATTGTATTAATTTATGTTAAAGAGAATTTTATCTTTTACTTATTTCTCACAATGAATAAAGAGTTTCATTTTGCTACTGATTTTACTTCACCTACAAAAGTGGTACTTTCAACTCTATAAGGTGGTTAACTGTTTAGACAGCTTATATCAAATTACTTCTATTTTATGTATTCTCTGGGCAAACTGACATCAATTATCTCAGATTGCAGAAGTAAAACTAGTGAATTTCATGCATTTAAACGTGGCATTTGCATGCTGGATTTATACTTAAAACCTGAACTTTCTTTGAGGATGTGCCACAAACCACACTCCCAGCTGATGTAACAGCAAACTAACTACACCGCAACAACTAAGAAAATCATAACACTAAGGCACTGCTATTTGTCTTTACCTGTGGTTGCAGTCTTTGCCGACTTGGATGTCGTGGTATTTGCTGCATTCTTGGTATCCTTATCTTTCTCTTCCACTCGAGACTTTACCTCTGGATTAGAGATATTTTTGGTTGCCTTCTCAACAGATTCCTTCTTCTTTGGAGAAGCTGTTCTGGAGATTTTGTCCAAAGATTCTTTTGTAGCTGGCTTTGGTGAAGCCACTTGTTTTGATTTACCATCACTTTTTTTAACAGGAGAAGACGACTTGGTCTTTGTACCCTGCTTTTTTGTCTTCGTCTTTTCTTTGAGGTCCTTCTTCAAAGGCTTACCCAAATTCTGTTCAACTGGCAGAGCCTCTGGATCAACCATGGTGACATCAGGGTGCCTGGGGGAAGGGCTGCGATCCTGCATTGGGACAGGTGGTGGGTCAATGTGTTTGTATGTAATTGTCTTGTCCGTTGGAATGGTTTCTGACTCATCTTCTGAGTCAATGTTAGCATCTGCAGTGATGGAAGGGCATTCCTCGGTCTCTGGGGGAACGTCTGAATCGGTCTGAGACGGGGCAGACTCGCTCACAGATGTGGGAGGGGTTTCATCACACTGCCGCCCTTGCTGCTTCCCCCCAGAAGGAGGCTGAGCTCCCCCGGACTGAGTCAGTGGCTTCTCTTGATCTTGAGACTGTTCTTCACTTGCAAACCACTCAAGGGGATTTGGGTTGATAAATGAGGGCGAGAGTTCAGTTTTGGGATGTTTGTACTCACAAGAGGACACAAGGCATAAGTCAACATCTTGACGGGATTCTGCTAGCGATTTACTTGGAGTAAAATGTGCACTTGCTTCATAGGAATAGCTGGAAGCTTCGGGTGACCTCCCAGTGGTGGCTCTCCCAGTTGTCTCAAACGAATAATCTGTGGCTTCAGGTGAACTGGAGGCTTTCCCAGTTGACTCATAAGAGTAAGTCATGGCCTCTGATGACCTGGTGGTCCTCCCAATTGTCTCATAGCAGTAGCCAACAGCTTCTGGTGACTTAGAGGTTTTCCTTGTTGTCTCATAGGAGTAATCCATAGTATCGGGTGATCTAGCAGCTTTCCCAGTTAACTCATAGGAATAATCTGTGGCTTCAGGTGATTTGCTCGTTTTCCCAGCTGTCTCATAGGAATAATCTGTGGCCCCTGGTGACCTGGTGGTTTTCCCTGTTATCTGATAAGAATAATCTGTCACCTCAGATGAACTCGTATCTTTTGCAATTATCTCGTACGAATAGTCTGTACCCTCAGGTGACCTAGTAGTGTTCCTGGTTATCTCATAGGAATAATCTGTGGTCTCAGGAGACCGAGTAGTTTTTCTGCTTGTCTCATAGGAAAAATCCATGGCTTGAGGTGATCTAGTAGATTTTCCAACTCCCTCATAGGAATAGCTAATGTTCTCTGGTGACCTAGTAGTTTTCTCTCTGGCCTCATATGAATAACTAAGTTCTTCTGGTGACCTGCTGCTTTTCTCTGAATCTTCTTTTTCTGGGCTGAGTAAAGGTTCTGGACTGTGCTTTGATAGGGGTTCCTGATAATCAAAGGCTTTGATAGAAGACACTTGCTGTGACAACAAAGGTGTGTGACTAGCTGAGACCGCTTCTGTAATTGCAGGAGGTGAATCTGGAAAAGTAGGAGAATACAGGGGGGAAGATTCCCTTGGAGTTAATGGAGATAGGTCAGATTTTGGTGACAGCTTTTCTCCTAGGCCCTGCACCTTTTCTGAGGTAAAAGAAGAATGCAGTGACATCTCTCTGGGTGGAACACCACCTGAAAAAGTTTCGTCTGGCAGTGGTGAAGCTACCTGGGAAGGTGTATGAGCTGACGAAGTTGACGATGAAGCTTCAATTTGAGAAACTGAAATAATTTCAGAAATATCTTTTTCTTGAGAGTAAGATGACTGTTCCACAGGTGAAATCTTCCGTGCAAAAGGTGACTCCTGTATATCTGAAGGGCTATAATCCACTTCTGTTGGTCCGTTTTCAGATATATGGTGTATACTACTGCCTACAGCAGGATAGTCTGGAGACTGCCTACTAAAATCCATTGCTAAAGACTGCTCAGGTGACTCCCGACCATACTGTACTGACATGGCTGACTGCTCAGGAGATCTGTGATCAAGCACCGGTGTTCTTGATTTTGCAGTTTTAGGTGAAAAATCTGGTGGAGAAATTGACATAGGTCTTGGGCACTCTTCTTTAGATGGAGACATTTCTGTTTCCTGGAAAGTTGTTGGTGTTTGTACAACTGACACTGAAAGGGAATCATCGACTTCAGTAGAGTGGGGAGAACCAACCTCAGCATGCAAAGAAGGAGATACATCATCAGTAGTTGGTTCTGGAAATGAACTAGTGGCAACAGATGCTGTAGAGACAGAAGCTACTCCTTCTATATGGGAATAGGTGTCTTCTGCAACAACCTCATCAACGGGAGTTGCAGACTTGTCAGAGACAGTGCCTTCAGAAATTGACATTTTGGTATCTTCTTTTAAAGAACCAAACTGACTGATATCTATTTGAGTCGGTGAGAGATCACCTGCTAACTTCCGCTCATCCAAGACCAGTGAAGACTGGGAGCTGCTGGGTTCTGTATCCTCCATTTTCCTTTCCAGGTTGAAGCCTTCCTTAATTACCATAAATTCCATGCTTTTTTCATCTTGTTTTTCTTGGAAGAGGCCCACAGAGCTTGCTTCAGAAGCTGGGCTCATCTGAACAGGTGATTTGTCTTTTTCAGGTTTCCCCTCAGAAGGACTTCCATAATCTCTGGCAGGAGACTTTAAATCAGCACTCAAAAATGTATCATAAGGGGTCTCTGAACCTATCAGTGGTGGACTCCGCAGGGGCGAGAGAACTTTCTCAATAGGAGATTCTGAATCTGGCACGGGCTCATCCATAGGGCTTATTCTGCATTTTGCAGACTCATCTTTGACTTCACTGAACTCAAAGCTAACAGGAGCTTCTGTAGACTTTTCACTGGTTTCAGAGGGAAGCTGACTGGACTTTTCATCAGTGGGAGACTGATAATAAGGTGTGTGGCCAGCACTACCAGCAGCAGACTGTGAGGGAGATGCTACTTCCAATATTTTGTCTTCAGGGCTTGCACAGTGCTCTTCAGCAACTTCTTGGTGTACATCAGGCAATTTAGCTGTGGGGACAGGCTCAGAAGGAACCTTGATCTCATTGGGAGTGAGTGAAAAGTTCACACTGCGTTCACTCAGTGGTGTTTTGGCAACAGGCGACGGAGGGGACAAACTGTCAGTTGGACTCTTGGCTGAACTATTTTTTCCACCATCTTCTTGATAGGGTTCTTTGATTTCTAGTTTGTCAGTGCCTTGGATTTCACTTTCTCTATGCCGGTACACATCTTGGAATGCAGATTTGCAGAATTTATCTTCCTCTAATGAAGAAGGTGGTGAGATGGTGGAAGCTGAGGCATTATAATCCTTACCTTCTGTCGCCTCTGTTTTGGATCCTTCAGATACTCCATTAAAAGCATCTGTAAGTGGAGAAAGTTTAGCTCTGCTGAACTCTTGAGAGTACAGTGATGTCTCATACTTGGTAATGTTCACATACTCCTGAGAGGGTGACTCGCTTTCCTCATTGTTAGTTTCATCACTCATGACATCTCGGGGTGTTGACATTTCATCCATTGGAGTTGGCTCACTGGATATTTCAATAGTGGACTGTGTGTAACCTGAAGTGGCAGTGAATTCCTCAGGTTGATCTTCTCTGTTTTCTTCATCAGAAACAGTGGCTTCACTTTCTGAACCACCAGGTAGTGTCTCATCATGGATAGAAGAAGCTGGTTCAATCACTGGAGACTGAGACTCTGAGCGTTTAGTTGGTGTAATTATGAGTAACCCATATTTATCCTCGGCTTCACCAGATTCTGCAGCTTTGTCTACCACAGCCATCACATAATCTTCTTCGGCTTCTGTTTTTTCAGTTTCCTCTTCATCTCTGATGTCTTCTGCTTTGTCTTCCTCATCTTCTTCAGTCTCTTCAGTTTCTGCCTTTTCTATTGCTTCTTCCCTGTCTTCTTCAGCTCGTTCATCGGATGCCTCATAATCTGCCTTTTCAATATACTTTGCATCTTTAATGTTGGCATCTACTTGAGTCATTACTTTTTCGGCAATTTTTCTTGATTCTTCCATATATGGTTTTGTGGTATCCAGTCGTGTTTTTTCTACTTCATTTTCATCCCGCTCTTCAGCTTCTTCTGTCTCTGCCTTTTCTTCGTAATCTGCTTCAGATGACTCTTCCAAGCCAGTTCCCTCATCTTCAAACTTTTCATTGTCATCAACCTTGTGTTTCTCCACAGGTTCCAACTCTTCAGGTGTCTGTTCACACTCACCCTCAGCCTCTGTGGTAGTTATGCCTTCATCGGATGACTCAGCAGGTCCTTCATTATCCAGTTTTTCTTTTTGTACTTCAAAGGCGTCTTTTTGTACTGTGCCAGTGAGTTTCAGATCATCCTTTATAAGTGGAACTTGGGATTTTGTTTCTTTTATTGTTTCTACTTCTTCAGCTTTTAATTCCTCAAAATCCTTTGTTAAATCCTCTGGTGAAGACATAAGGGATCTCTCTGCTTCAAGCTCCTTTCCACCGGCTGTAATTTCTGCAGCTGCTACAGTTGCGGCTCCAACTGCTGCAAGGGCAGCTTGTGTTCCACTGACTTTGAGGTCCTTCTTCACACTTTTAACTTTTCCTTTTTCCTTTGGCTTTCCAGCAGGTATCACTTCTTTTTTAGCAGGTTCCTCCTTCTTTTGTGGTTTAGGCTTTGCTGCTGGCTTTTTGGCTTCATTTGAAGGAGTAGCTGTCTTCTTTGTTTCTTTAGGAACCTTCTTGATGTCCTTTTTCGCTTCTTTGTCTTCCTTCTTGATTTCCTTCTTCTCTTCTTTTTTAACTTCTTTTTTAGCTTCTTTTGTTGAAGCTTCTTTCTTGATTTCCTTCTTAGTTTCCTTCTTCTCTTCCTTTTTCACCTCCTTTTTAACTTCTTTCTTGATCTCTTCTTTTTTTGGTTTTTCCTCTTTTTTGATGGGTGTTTTCTCCTCTCTTTTAGAAACCTCTTTCTTTGGCTTTTCTTTGTCCTCCTTCTTTTCTTCAGGTTTTGCTTTGACTTCCTTTTTCACTGTCTTCTCCTTGGACATTTTTGGTTTAACATCTGTACTTTGTTTTTCAGCAACTTCAGATTTCACTAGTTGGTCTTCCTTACTTGCTATGTCTTTTTCCACCACTATTTGTTTGGTCTCTACTTTTGCCAGTTTTTCCTTTTTAACTGGAACTTTTTCTTTGCTTTCCACCTTCTGAGGCTTTTCTGGTACTGGACTAGGCTTCACAGGCTCTGGTGTTTCTTCTTTAGATTCCTTTCTGACAGGCTTACTTGGTGGAGTCTTTGCAGCAGGCTTCAGGCTCTCCTTGCTATCTGTTCGTTGTTTCAATTTTGCTTGTTTCACAGCTGGACTAGCAATGTTCCCAGTCAGGTCTTTTTGAGTAACCATTGGTTGTTTAAGGAAGTCCAAGTGCTTGAGTTTTTCTAGTCCCTCTAGAATATTATACTGGGTGCTGTTTCCAGGAAAGAGAACTCGGATTATTTTTTCTGCAGGATTAGCTGGATGCCACACAATCAGGGATGAGACAGAGGTGAAGTAGGATAATGGAATGTCTAGTTCTTGGCCATTTGGTAGCAGGAATTCAGCTTTATCTCTGTTAGTACCACTCCACTGCTGCATAAAGTATTGCATCTCTTTGCTATTTTTGACAGGATTAAGCACATACATCTCAAGTTTGCCAACTCCCATTTTCTGAAATAAAATGATAGGGTCAATGGTATTTCCTGTATTTCTGAAGAGAGGTTCTGGTTTCATAGACAATTTATTTAAATACTGGAGAGTAAAACAAGCTTCTTCTACACTCCTTTTTACTCTAAAATTAGGATCCAGGTTCTTCAGGTTTTCAGGTACATTAAGGAACACAACTCCTAAATCAGGTGAGATCAGGTTTTTCATCCAGTCGCTGTTGGTAGTAGATCCTTGAGACTGCTCTTCTTCTAGTTCAGCTATCTTTCGCTGAAGCATGCTATTGATTCCTGGCAGATTGTCATCTCCAATGTGAGTGAGCAGAATGGAATCTACCCTGTCCAAGTGCCGGATGAGTTTCCAAAAACAAGACTTTCTTTCGGATCCTCCATTGATAAGCATATTGAATCCATTCACTGCAAACAATGCAGAGTCTCCTCTTCCTCCTGGGAAAATGTAACAGCAGGGTTTGGAGAGCTTCAAGAAACCTCCTGAGGTTGGAGGTTCCAAAATGTCAAAAGGTGATGGCACTTCTACTGATTCGGACAGATACTCTGTGAATTCAGAGAGTCCTTCCATCTCAGGCAATATGGAAGCAGAGTTGAGTTTAATGTTAATGAAGTCTTGAAGGTTGTGTCTGTCAAGGTTGGAATTTTTCCAGTCCCCTTCCTCAGGGCAGAAAAGAGTTAGGCTGGCTTTGTTGGCAGGGTGTGTGGTGCTCAACAATTCACCAATCTAGGGTTATAAAACAAAAACACAAGAAGATGCACACAAATTCATTTTTTAACGACAATTAATGTAAACAAATAATATTTCCTGATCAGATAGATTAAAACTTTTGCATTTGGCTCTGCACTGGTGAGTCCCCGTCCCCATCCAGGTTACATTAAAGTAACCTGGTATCACAATTAGTTTACTGCCATATTTTTAAAAATACAAAGGTATTTTTATTATTCTCATTTCTGGTCAAGGAACAACAGGATACAAGGTTCCCCCTTCCCTCTTCCATACTTTATAGAAGGATGGTATTAACTATTATACTGAGAGGGTATGAGGACTGTGGGATTAATGCTACCACTGTATGACTGCCATGGGCTCATGAGTCTCCCTGCTGGTCCAGTCCATACAGAAGAGACAGCCAAGTATCTAAAGGACAAAGTACAAGCTCTTAACAGGCAAAGAGCATCTCCAACAGAGGAGGCCAGCATCCTCCCATGGGCAGCTGCCATTCTTTCTCCTTCTCTCATGGGATATATTCTACCACACCACTCTTTATGAAGGTCTTTCTGTGGGCTGGCTCCTGAAAAGCCAGTGTTGCTCCCAGATTTATCAAGATTGGCTGCAGGAGAGTTGTTTCAGACCAGTGACCATGAGATGGTGGAACTCAGAATCCTGTGAGGAGGAAGTAAAGCAGTAAGCAGGACTAGAATCCTGAACTTAAACCCCTTCAAAGCCTTCTTGGAGGAATCCCATGGTTTAGGGTTCTAGAAAATACAGGGGTCCAAGAGAGTTGGTCAGTATTCAAGCATCCTTCCTTCAAGCTTAAGACCAATGTATATCCATGAGCAAAAAATCAGCCAAAGGGGTCAGGAGACCTGCATGGAGAAGCAGGGAGCTTCTAGTAAATCTCAAATGGAAGAAAGAGATCTATGGGATGTGGAAAAAGGCACAGACCACATGGAAGGACAACAGGGACATTGTCAGAACATGCAGGGATATAACAAGGAAGGTCAAGGCCCACCTAGAATTGAGTCTGGTAAGGGCTATCAAGGACAACAAGGACTTCTACAAGTACATCAGCAGCAAAAGGAAGAATAAGGAACATGTGGAGTCACTGATAAATCAGACTGGTGTCCTGGTCATGGAAGACCTAGAGAAGGTGAAATCACTGAATGCCTTCCTTGCCTCAGTCTCTACTCCTGAGGCCAGACCTCAGACCTTGGAGATAAGGGAGGCTGGAGAAAGGAAGAGTTTTCTTGTTTGTAGGGAGTTGTATTAGAGATCAGCTGGGCAGGCGTAACATCCGTAGAACTATGGGTCCTGATGAGATGCACTGACAGGTGCTGAGCTAGCTGGCAGATGTTGCTAAGGCACTCTTTGAAATATCATGGAGAAAAGGAGAGGCGGATAATGACTGATGACTGAAGGAGAGTCAGTGTTATTCCTGTCTTCAAAAAGGTCAAGAAAAAGGACCCAGGTAACTGCTGGCAAGTCAGCCTCACTTCCACCCCTTGAAAGGTGATGGAACAGATCATTCTGGAGATCATGTCATCACCAAGCAAATAAAATAAAAGAAGGTCATCAGGAGCAGTCAGCAAGGGTTTCCCAAGGGGAAATCATGCTGACCAACCTGACAGCCTCCTATGATGGCATGGCAGGATGGGTCAGTGAGGGGAGAGCAGTGGATGTTGTCTGCCTCCACTTCAGCAAGGCTTTGGACACCATCTCCCATAACACCCTCAGAAGCTAGCTCAGGAGATGTGGGTTATGGGAACAGAAAATGAGGTGGATCAAGGACTGGCTGAATGGCAGAGCTCAGAGAGCTCTGATCAGCCAAGGAGAATCCAGTCATATTCAAATTGTTTATCAACAGCCTGAATGAGGGGATGGAATGGATCCTGAGCAAGTTTGTTGATGACACTGTGGTTGATACACCTGAAGGCTGAGCTGCCATTCAGCATGACCTTGAAAGGCTGAAGAACTGGGTGTAGAGAATGAAGTTCAGCAAAGGCAAACACAGGGTTCTGCAGCTGGGGAGGTGTAACCCCAAGGACCAGTAACAGGCTGGGGGTTGAACTGCTGGGAATCAGCTCTGCAGAGAATGACCTGAGAATCTTGGTGGATGACAAGTTGACTATAGGCCAGCAATGCGGCCCCATGGCCAAGATGGTCAATTGTATCCCTAGGGGATACCACTCCTGAAAAGCCAGCACCATTCCTTCCATCAGGAAGAGTGTAGCCAGCAGGCTGATCTCTACTCAGCCTGAGTGAGACCACATCTGGGGTGCTGTGTTCAATTCTGGTCTCCACAGATCATGAAAGACAAAGAGCTACAGAGGGTCCAGAAGAAGCCACAAAGGTGATGAGGGGACTGGAACATCTCTCTTAGGAGGTGAGAACGTGGGAGCTGGACTTGTTTGGTCCAGAGAAGTCTGAGAGGGGTTCTTGTCAATACACATTAAATATCTCAAAGGCAGGTGTCAAGAGGATGGTGCCAGACCCTTTTTGGTGGTGGCCAGTGACATGACAAGAATCAAGGGCCATAAACTAAAACACAAATTCCACTTTAAAATGAGGAAGAACTTCTTTATGTTGAGGATGGCAGAGCACTGGAAAAGGCTGCCCAGATATTCAAAATCCACTGGGACGTGTTCCTGTGTCAACTGCTCTGGGGGACCCTGCACTGGAAGGGGTTGGGACTGGATAATCTCCAGATGTCCCTCCTAACTCTAATGATTCCATGAATCTGTGATTAGGAAGTGAGTTAATACTTCAGAAATGCAGCTGTAAGTTTTTATGCTCCTCTCTTCAAGGAAGACAACTGAGGTGCTTGAGAATGTTGAGAGAAAGGCAAGAGAGCTGGTGAAGGTCCTGAAGCACAGGTCTGACAAGGAGAGGCTGAGGTTGTTCAGCCTGGAAAAAAAGGAAGCTCGGGTGGATCCTACTGCTCTCTGCAACTGCCTCAAAGGAGGCTGTAGCCAAGTGGGGGCTTGGTCTCTTCTCACCAGTATCAAATAACAGGATGACAAGAAATGGGTCTCAAATGGCACCAGAGGAAGTTCAGATTGGGTATGAAGGAAAATTTCTTCCCCAAATGGGTCGTCAAACACTGAACTAGGCTGCCCAGGGAAGTGGTTGAGTCACCATCCCTGCAAGATGTGCAGATGTGGTGGTGCTTGGGGGCATAGTTCGGTGTTGAAATTGGCAGTGTTGGGTAAGAGTTGGACTTGATGGTCTTTGAGATCTTTTCCAACCCAAACAATTCTGTGAATTTGTCATTTCCAACCTTAACCATTCTATGAATCTGTGATTCTAAGTTTTGTACTTCTGAGACTCCAAGGTCCAGAGCCAAAGAAAGATCAAGAAAAAAATACAGGGTTAAAAATGCTCTTGGTCATTAGTTTGATTTAAAATTCATGGACCACAAAATTTAAAATCTAGAGTAATTCCATTAATTTTGACAGTATTAGTTAACTCTTACTACCAAAACTGTTATAAAGGCATAGAAAATACAAATTTCCATGCCACAGTACAGAGTTGTTTCCTATTCCAGGGTTCTGAACTAAAAAATAGTATTTAATGTTCCCAGATAAGTAGAAAAACATGAAAAAGTATGACATATTTTACCTTATCTCAGCTCCAGAGATACTTTCATTTGATTTTTTTTAAACTGACAATTCAGTTAAATGTAGCTCATTTCTGTTCTCTTTGCCCTTAACAAAGAGACCACCAAACTTCTATAAAGAAGTAGTTCAGATATAAAATGTCAGTGGAAAACATGTCAGCACATCATCATGCAAAATACCATAACCTCTTTTGCAGAGACTCAGTTGTCAGTTCAAACTTCAAGAACAGTTTTCATAAGGATGATATAGATAACCCTACAGCTGAATAATTGGAAATTCTTGAACCATAAACTGTATCAACAGAGGAAATAAATGTATAAAAGATTAATGATGTTTGACTGTGTTAGATCTCTTTGGGCCTCTCTGTGTGTAGGTCTTGCTTTTTTCTTTATGTTATGTAACTTATTTTTACCATTTACCAAACACAGAACTCAACAAAGATGCAATGGCTGCTATTAAAAAACCCAGTCCAACCAAGAGATAAATAAAACCCAAAATAAACATTTTCTACCTTCCTGTATCATTGTTACTGAGTATCTAAACCATTTGACAGGAGTATAAATAAATCTCACCCATATGTCAGACATGGCCCTGTATGAATACAGCAAATGAAAAAACTAAAGAAAGAATAAATGGAGAAAAGGCTGAAAGATAAGGACAATAGGGGAGCCATTGCTGTTGTTTATTGCAGAATTAAGAAAAGAAGGGCAGCAGGGATGAGAGCTTTGATGATTTAGAATCTCAGGAATATATGTCTCTGATCGGGGTTGAAAACACATTATTAGGAAAAGCCAAATGTAATAAAAAATTATTTCCTCTGAATAAATTAATCCAAGTCTGTTGCATAAGTAAGGAAATAAAATTGGAGTACAGACTGTTTCTCATAAAAGGCCAATTTTCTGTCTAGATTAAAAAAGAAAATCATGTGGTAACATACTGTGTCAAGGTTTGGGGTGAGTCCTCTCCAGTTTATATTATACCATATTTGGATTTCTGCTTCATGCTTCTAAATTCTGACTTTTTTGCTCCTTAAAGTTGGCATGCATAATGCAGACAGTGTTAAGCCACTGGAAGCCCAGGCTAATGAAAAACGAAAGAAAGTTTATTCCAGGCACAGACTGTAACTGTTAGGAATAGCAAGTTCAGTTGTGCCTCAGAAAAAGTACCAATGGATTTGAATTTCAAATGGTGACACTAGGGATACACAAAGATGTAGCCACTCCTTCTCTTCTCCAAATTCAAAACCATTGTGTGAGCAAAGAAATATACCTGTAAACCTGAATGTCTTTTTAAACACTGAGAGACATCTGTTGAGGAATGCTTAAGTTTTAAAGGTGATACAACTAGTGAAGACAAACAGTAAGTTGCCTGCTCATAAAAAAAGCAATTGTTACTTCCTACCCTGAATCACAAAGGTAGAAAGATTTTCCTGTCCTAGCTGTTGTTGTAGAAGCAGGGGAATGGGAAATTTTACACCTTCCCACATAGGGGAAATTGAAATTCCTGCTTTCAGGCTTTGCCTGAAGGGAGTTCTGCATGCTAGAGATGGATTTCTGAATTAAACTTTATACAATTATCTCCCAAAGTGTATTTACTTATTTGCAAGCACATTTCTTGACCTTAGTTCAGGTTTGGCCCAGTGAAGTAAAAATGGGCAGAGGCCAGAAACACCTACTCCCACCTTACATGGTTATGGACTTGCAGAGCTGTTCAGGTTGCCAAAGACCCTTAAGATCACTGAGTCCAACTCTAAATCTGGCACTGCCAAGTCCACTAGGATCAGGACAACACAGCAATTCCTTCATCTCATCACCACATAGAAAACTGTGAAGGTTCTGGTTTCTTATTTTCCTTGCCAAGGTCAGGATTAATACAGGGAAACGTAGGTTTCGAGTTTGGACTTGGATGTTTATTATTTCTCATCTATTTATGTACAGACTCATGAGCCATGAGCTTTAACTAGAAAGTTAGAGAAATGAGGTAAAATTGAATACCTTTATCTCTTTCCAAGGTTATTTAAGTGCTAATTACCCAGTAACAAGATGACACCTGCATTATTTATATTTCTGACCCAATAATGACCACCCAAGGCCCGAAAAGCAGACCTTTTTCACACAATTACTGGAAACCACCCAAACCCATGAAGAAGAAGGCAGAAGAAGGTGAAGAAGGTCTCAGACAATGCCCAAAATCCTCCATCTTGACTTACATGTATTACTGTATACTAAAATCTTAACTCTAAGTTTTTCACCCTGTGAGATCACACAATACTAGTCAAACCACACACCCACAAGCCTGATGCTATCACTCAATCTTGGGAGTCCTGTTCCAAGGCCTCAAGTCCAATGTGGTGCTTGCTTGAGGATCAGCAGCCTTTTAGCACAGAAAACCTGAAATTTTCAACCTCCAGGGTTCCAACAGAAAACCACTAACCCCTTTTTCTAGACCTTTTTTTTCCTTAATTATTTTTTTCAATCATTAAAAAGCGTTGCACACATGAACTGCAGTATGGCAAACATGATCCTTCTTTGGTTTTGTGAAAGCTTGCAGACACACTGAGACCCCGAGGCTTCAGAAACAATAGGCTGGAAGCCAACACTTGCTGAGAGCCATGCCAGCTGGCTGGTGACCACACTGCCAGCCACAGAGATGAGCCAAATGAGCCTTACTCACAGCCCATGGGAGTGTGCCCTGAACACCCACTGCTGCAGCAATCCCACAGCACCTGCAGCTCATGGCCAAACCCCATCCTTCCACTTTCCAAGCAATAATTTTGCTTCCTCACAGTAATGGGTAGCGTTTGCCCCTAGTTTTTTGCATGCAGTCATAAAGTAATTATGTGTTGCTAATTAGATGGAGACATAAGGAACTTGAGTTTGTAATTTCATAGGAAAGGAACTCTGAGAAGCGCCAGTGAATTTTAAATGCCAGGACTGTCTCAGAGAGTGGGTATCCAGCTCTTACCCAAACCATTTGCTGAACAAAGACGCTTTGAGAATAGATCATATGGATACAGTAAGGTCAAACTAGAGCTCATGGAAACTAGGCTATTTCAGTGCTGAACTTTCATATCTCAGTCCACTGACACGCTCCTAATTAACAGTGCAAACTAAATTCGTATGGATGCAGCCATACAGTTTATTTAAATATATACTTTACATGGCAGCCAAATTAAGTATGACAGCTTGTTTACTATGGATTTCTGCCCTATGGGAGCTTTCAGACACAGTACATTAAGGAAGAGAGTAAAGTAACAAGTCATGAAACAAATGGCATAAATACTGGTATATTTCATGCTTATCTTTTTGGTATGTAAAACCAACAGGTTTTACAGATTCACTGACTGTATTTTAGACACTACTATAAAAAAGTTAAGCAGGTAAATGGTCTAAAAAAATAGTTATTTTAACAGCCACCCTCTGTCTCATTACTGCCACTTGCTAATTAGCCACAGACAAGAACCTGGTGTCAAGCTCATTTAGACTGCTTTGTGCATATCAGATTAACAACCTGTGTGTTTTAAACACAGCACTATCTCCTATTGTTGAGGGTTCCCTGATTTTCTCTTTCTGAAAGTTGTAATTTAATTTCCCAAATTATTACCTAATTATTTTGTTAGGCAGTTTACATGAAATCTAAAGGGAAATAAATAAATAAATGTTTTTGCAAGAAGGCCTATAACCAAGAGTAAAGACCAACAGCACCAGGCTGCCTATGGTAACTCTAACAAGAGAGAGAGAGCCACTTTTACTCTTCTAGGAATCTCTACCAGCACATAACATTGCACAGAAGACACTTTTTGAAACATACCTCTTGATCTGTGAAGATCTCAATGAAGTTCTGGAAGGAGAAAGACCCTGACTGCAGAATGAGTTCTCCTGTGTTTTCAAAGCATTGTCCAGTTAGAACAAGGAGCTTGTGCCTTGCAGCATCTGTGATCATTAAGCGCACCTAGAATGAAGAAAAGAGAAGCACATCAATAATAGGAGTAACGACGTGTTTCAACAGCCCCTTGAGACCACACAGGTTATCTCTTCTAATTTAAAAACCAGTCTCTGGAACAGGACTCCCAAGACATTATGGAGTTACAGTGCTGTTTACAAAAGACAATGACAAAGGGGAAAACATGAAAAAAAAGAAAAGGAGGGGGAAGATGCAATTAGAAAGAAGGTCTGAAGAATAAGCCACATTAATGACATGGGAAAAACCGTGAGGAGCAGAACAGAATAAAACTTGAATGAAGAAATAATTTTTTTAACAACAAACTCATCTATAGTATAGTTCTTGGTATACTTTTACAGATTTGTATCAGGACAACCTTGGTAAACTATTTAAGAGCACAGGCTTGTTACTTTACTTGACCCTCACTACAGCTACTAATTATTCTTGTTTACCACTCCCAAGGGGGAAATTCACGTGCATGCTAAGAGAAAGCCATATATTCTAAAATTTAGGAACAAAACTAACAAAACCTGTGTAAGATTCTAAACTGTTGAGTAAATGCTTTGCAAATACTTCAAAAGTCTTACACAATCTGAAAAACCAATTCAGTCTATGGTAAGCTATGAATTTCAAATGCACTAATTCCTCTATTAAGGAAGAATTAAATCAAAGCAGAACAGTGATTCCAGAACAAGGCTATCCACATATTAAACTAATTGAGCAAATGAGCAGAGTCCATCTGGGACAACTCCACATGATATTGCATCCAAGCTCCATCTCCATGGAGATGACACAATCAACTCAGTTCTCCTAGCACAATATTCTTTCCAACGTTTGTATTGATTGTTAAGCAATCAATTTTTTCTAAATATCTCTTGTGAATGGCAGGAGGCTGAGCCAGGAAGGCTTAACCTGAATTTCTGCTGAACAACTCACATTTCCAGTACAACTAGAAAACACAAACTGGAGAGCATGTGTCTCAAAGAAGATCTCAACTCTACCATGTCTTCATTGTTATTTTATTAAATAAGTGACCCCGATACTGAGCAGCAGAAAGTTCCTTTAATTAAATGTAGGATTAATGCTGGTCTGCCACTAATTGCACTAAATTATTATAGATTCAGAAACATCACGTATGAAGTGTATCTATTTCTATTTCAGACAAAAATATAGATAAGTGCAAACATTTGTCTGATTTGCATTACTCAAATATTCTGTTTTCACTCTATTAAAACTGTATCAGAACTGGCTTCCTCGTCCAAGTTATCTTTTGTTGCTGCCAACAGTGTTCATCAGTCTGACAACTTCTGTATAAACTCTTCAGGTTTTCCAACAGTAAAACTACTCCCTGACTTGTGAATCACTGACTTGTGACTGTCATATAATTCCCCTTCAACCTATTTTATTAATTGACAATAAAGTATATTCTGTGGAGTTATCAAACTATGCCAAGAAAGTAAGTAAGTATTTGCAGATTACAGATCATAATGTGTACACATGGAAGACCTTAAGAGACACAAATTCTGTCTCTGGGTACAAATAAGGGTTATTGAAGGATTACAAGAAATTGGTCTCCTGATTTCAAGCCCACTCCATTATAGAGGAAATACTGCAAGGTGATAATTCCATTCAGTTTAACTGTTGGTTGTTAAGTTCAAAACTGGTTGTAGGCTAGATGTAGGCACAGTCAAAACAGAGTTTAGGATGGAGTGTGAACAGAGACCAGCACATCAGTGGCCTCCCAAACCTATGGCACAATCACAAGAACATTAAAGCAATGGAGTGGGGACTTCCTAAAAAGGCAGTAAATGTTCATCAGGGTTTTCTCCAGGAAACAACAATCTCTCTCCCTTTGGGCCTCTTTCTTATGGGAGGTGTTTGGCATTTGACAGAACATGACAGGAGCTTTGGGCACAATCATGAGTGGACTCCCACCAGGTAAGGCTATTAACAGCCAGGTTACCAGGTGTATTGTATTTCCTTCTCTTTTTTGTTTGCTTCTTTATTTGGTTGGTTGGCTTGCCTTTTTTTTTTTTTTTTTTTTTTTTTTTGGTTTTTTTGGGTTTTTTTGTTTTGTTTTGTTTTTGTTTTTTTTTCTGTTGTTTTACTTTGGGTTTTGTTTCTTTGTGCATTATGTTTTCTTTTCTGAGTAAACAGATTCCAGTTCCTCTTCTGGTGAAGTCAGAGCTTCACAGTACATCTCTGTCTCCCCCAGATGCACCCTGGAAATATCCAATATACAAAATTAAGTTTTCTACTTGCCATAGTGAACAGAGAATGTCTACTCCAACCTCTGATTTAATTCTGCCACCTTTTTCTGATTGTCTCTTTCCGAATTGAGTCTCTGCAGAGCCTTGCTTAGCCAGCCAAGTTCATCTGAGTGTGACCAGTTTGGCAGGATGAAAGCAAAGTCAAGATCGCCTCCCACAGTCTTGTGAGATGAAATTTACAGTAACATAGCCAAACATCTTCCAGAGCCAAAGCAGTAAGCCCAGGGTTCAGAAATCATTAATGGGTGTCAGATCATGTTCTTCCATGTAGTCATCCATCAAAGGAATGACGAGTAACAGTTTTTCATCTCTTTCCACCCCTTCACACATGCACAGGGCTTTTTACTCAGAATGAATGCACAGAGCTGCTATCCTGCTGACCCCCTTGTCCTTACTAAACACCTCTAATGGCTTGTAATGAGATTTTCATGCATTGTATTTCAGTAAGTTCCCACTGACTAAGGTGGCTTTTAAACATCTACAGGTTCAGAAATGTAATTTGTTTTGGAGTCCTTTCTTCTGTTTGTGTTCAACATCATTTAACAATTGACAGCAAAATAGTTTCTTCATCAGTGACCACCAGCAGAACCTCTTTCTCTCCCAAAAGAAATGAGACTGTGGCAGTGCTTCCCAGCACAGACCAGCAATGCAATTATCCCTATTATTTCAACCTTCAGTCTCACTAGCTAAATAAATCAATTTTGTCTTTGAGCAACACAATTGGTTCTTTGACTCTACTGAGCTCATAAGGAATTGGCAGTCCTCTTATGGGCACTCTCCAGGGTTCAGTAATCATGTCACATGCTTTTTGAAGGACAGACAGATCAACCCAGAGTCACCACCACATAGCTGGTAATTCCTCTCTGAGCCAAATTTGTCCCTGGGCACCTTCAGACATTTTCTTCATAAGTAAAATAGGCATTTAGAGCTACCAAACAATGGAAAAGCAAAAGAAAAGCAGAGACAGCTTAACCACAGCTGCCTCCACTCCATCAAGAAGAGAATTTGATGCATTATGAGAAAAGGAATGCTGGAATCAGAGGCATGTTTCTGTCCTATGCTTCTGACAATCTGTCAGGAGTCTGGGAAACCAGGGAACAGATCAAGGGATGGGTGACATTTTTCATTATATTTATTCCAAATATACCCTTTCATTCACAGTCAGGACCTGCTCTCAGCATCTGCTAAGACTTTGAAAATTAATATTTTAGTTTGTCAGTCTCTAAGCTGGCAGGCAGTGACTGAAGCCCCATAATCACCTCAACTACATCTGCTTCAGTGCCCTCATCATGTCCACTAAATGGAGCTTTTATGACATGTCCAACAAAGTATTTCCTCCTTACCTCAGTACTGACTGCTTCATCTGAGGGATTGATGAGGACTACAGTTTCTAAGACATCACTTCTGTGGTGAAGAATCTTCTGACCTGCAAGTGCAGAGAGGAAAAAAGAAAAATTAAATTAAACCTTCAGGGTATAAACCAGGGCTTTCCCTGAGTTTGCTGTGTGTCTCACTGTGTGACAGCCCTCTGGCTGAAGGAGTACCCACCCACCACTCACCTTGGTCTCACAGAGCTGGTGCACATGAGGGAGTAACCATCACCAGCTGAGCATCTGGCCCTGACAAACCAAGTGAAAACTAGAACCCACACTGCCAAAAAGCTCCATGCAGCCTTCCACTGGTATCAACACTGGGACACTGCAAAAAGTTCCCTATGGGGGTGGTTAGTCACTTGCCATGCTGCCTTACTTTATCTCACTCCTGCTTACAAAAGCTGTAGCAAGTAATGTCAAGCAACAAGAGTGACAGGGCATACAAGTAACACCTAGATCCTGAATTAGTAAAGTCTGGGCAAGTTTGGAGCAGCCTCGCTACTGGCTTTCATACTTAGTCTGTCTCTGTATTTAATAGCGATATTCATCTCAGTGGGAGTGAATGCCAGAAAAACAAAACAGGACTGTTGATATTTTTTTTCCCCTTATGCTAATTGGCAAGTTCTTATCAGTGTCTCTTTCTGTGAGAACTGCAGTGAGATTAATTAGCATTGGATTGTCATTCAGAAATCCAGACTGGTAATTAGTCTAAAAAACCAGAAGAGCTGTCCCTTCTGAGCAAACTTCTTGGCGAAATATTAATCAATTAAAATAATTAATTAGGCTTAAAAGCGAGTATGGGACACAGACCTATTTGCCAACTTAGAAAACCTCTCCTATAAAGAGACATAAATTAACAAGGCTGAGGACAGTCAGGCTGAAAGGAACTCCACATGCCTGAGAGCATTGTGCGAGAGGAAGGGCAGCCAGCCATTCCCACAGTGTCCCTGGCTGGGGCAGGCTCAGTGCTGCCCTTCCTGCCCTGAAGCCTTAAGTTTTATCTTAATCTGTTTTTCAGATTCTGTGCTGCCTAGGACTGTAGTTCTGAGCCTCACATTAAGTGCTGGTGAGCTCTCTTCACAGAGCAGGGAGACAAAACAAATCCTTTTCCTGCTGAGGACCAAGGACAACTTTCAGGCCCAAAATCACAAACAATGGTGGCTGAAGGGAGAAACAGGGATGAGACCTCATAACCTGAAGCTGTAATTGGACAATAAACCCCAAGATGCAAATGGACCAAAACTTATAAAAGTGTAAGACCTCGTGACTTGTCAGCCATTTTGTGACAACTCTAAATCTACCCTGGGTGTAGGCCTGGTCAGGCCCTGTCCTGCCCAAGGTGTATCCTGGAGGCCTTTCAATAAATACCTGCTTTATTCTCTAGCTCTGCTCAGTCTCTGTTTCAGGTCAGCCTTCCCAAGGTATCAGCCCCATCGATGCCCTCTTCCTTCCTCACTGACCTGCCTGCACCAGTCCTGCCTTCTTCCTCCTCCTCCTCTTCCTCACCCCCTGAGCTCCCAATGTTCTGGTGTTGCTCTGGGGAATCTCAACATTTATAAGCATGTGAGCTTACAACCAAATGATAGGAAGTGATGGAGAAGGAAAATAGAGTTCTCAAGCAAAATGTGAGATAGGGTTGTAGTCTATTCTCTTGGCATGGCAATGCCTTGAAACTTAGGGATAATATCTACTTAGTTTGAAGAAACCTAGTTTTCTTAATATATACATTTTCTGCTATACTTCCTTGAAATAAGGATACGGATTATATATTACAAAAGGGGAAGAGGGCAGGTCTCACTTCCTCTGCAACATCCAGTTCTGATATTACCCTTTGCAATTCCATTTATTTTTAAAATTTTGCTTCCTTACCTATCAGAAATGCACATATAAAGCTACAGTCAATAAAAAATCCAGATGGCTCTGCTACTGCAGACTCCTTCAGAAGATGTTCTGTGCTCTGATATTTTAGTTGTTTGTCAGATTTCACTTAAATTAAGAGTTTAGGCAGAGTATATTGAATCTTATCATTAAAGAAATGAAAGGAATCATCATCCTTTAGTGGACACTGAAACTTCTTGCTTAATAGTTGGAGACACTGACATACTTTGCTTCAGACTGAATCTCGTATATCATTAGACACAAACACATTAAACACAGTTAGAAAACCAACGTAATTAGCCACATGCAAAGTTAGACAAAGACACACAGCTTTCATCAGGCTCAAAGCACTTTGGGACTGACTGAAGCTGCTCCAGTCTGTGCAGCTGGGAAGGAATTGACCTGAGGAGCCACAACTCCTACAGACCAACACCAGTGGTTGGTACCTGCACCCCAACAGACACCCTGCTCCAGTGGTCTGGGTTCCTGGGCCCCGAGACTGATCTCCAGAGGCAGCAAGTTCTCTGCACCAAGTACACAGTGCCCACTCAGAGATGCATCTGTGGCTGTCTCCCTCTTCACTCCCTTGGCACAAATATGTCACTGATTACCCTACAGGGTGGGTGGGGACCCAGTGCTGGCAGGGTGTGAGTCACTCTGAGGGCTCCCATCCCATGGAACACCTGGGAAGTTTGCAGCTACCTGCTGATGTCAGTAACGTGGTCCCATGTCACTTGAGAAACAGGAAAGGCTTTGAAAAAACTACTTGCAATTGTTTAAGAGTAAGGCAGGCTTGCTGCCCAGATTGATATCCTGAGATGCTCAACTGGAATGAAGGAAAGTCTCCCATGGGAACAGTTTTATCAGACAGAAATTAACTATCACAGTGTGGGAGCAGAAAGCAGCAACAGCACCTCATAAACTGGCAATAGATTGTGCCTTAGTGAATTACAGATGGGAGTGGGAGAACCTGAGACTTGTGTACATCTGGGGTTGCTTTACTGGATTTTTGCAGCCTCTCTCTACATATGGCAGATCATTTCTGTGATATGACAGAGGAGGAGAGGAAGAAACTTCCACATTGCATGGAAGTGGCTGGCTGGATAGATTTTACCTGCCCATAGCTCCTAGGAAGTAAGCCACAGCCCTTTCTAAAGACTTTAACATATAAATATTATTTGTGCCTGGAAGAAATCCAAGTATGTGGTCATCTTTTGACTTTATTAAGGAAAGTTTCAAATTAAAATCTGATATGAGCAGACTCTGGCAGCTGTTTGATTTAGAACAAGAGCGGAGAGAGGTAAACAGCACCTGATAATTGCTTAAAATTGCACTCATCAGCTTCTAAGGCCATAGGATCCAAATGCCCCCTACTCATCCAAGTATCAATGACTTCTACTGTGTGATTATTGAGATGGCGATGGTGTTAGTCACATTTCCTAGAAAAGTGACAGAACAGTTTTCATAACTTACAGAGTAAATTTTTCAGGCCAATCAAGCAGCCTGAACATGAGGGACACTTTTTACAGTGACTTTGTTAAATTTGTGCAAACACAAAATGCAAATGAATTGCAAAGGAAAGAAATCAAGTCCTCAATCAAGTTTTGTTTAACCAAGCATTACTACTGACACACTTTTTCCTGGGCATGCCTGTGCAACCCCGCCCACAGGAGTGCCTGCTGTAACATGCTACTCAACAGAGGGGTATTTGTATCTGCAAGTAAGAAGAAAATGATTTGCAGACCTGATGGAGAAATGTACAATATCCAGGCACTGGACTGCAAGAACAGGACCTCAGAAAGTTCCTTCCAGGGAAGGTCTGAAAGCCCTGCAGGTGATGCCAGGGACAAGACTGTGACATTCAGTCTTGTAACTAGCTGACACAATGGGGTGTGCATAACACAGCATAACTTCATTTATGCCAGAGAAGATCCTGTCATTCCAGGTAGACATCAGTATTCACTTGCTCCCTATCCATGCAACTCCTACAAAAAGTAAACACAGAGGAAGAAGGCAAATCCTTCCTGGGGTCACTCTTGGCAGAAAGGGTGAGAGAAGTATTCTCCCTGGAAGTTTAGCCTTCTAGCTGAAAATGCTAAACTGTTTGACACCTGACCTGGCATTCAAACACATTCCTCTGGCAGCTTTAGACATCTCTCATTTTTCATTGTAAAGAACTTCAAAGTCTCATTTCACTGCCAGAGGACTGTGACGGGGCTGTGTTTCGTCAGCCTCCGTGCTGGGTGGTATTTACAGATGGCACAGCCTGCAAGCCTGGCTAATGAAACTTCCCACATTCATGAATATGCAACGACCTCCTGCAGCTACAAACTCTCAGTGCTCTGCACTTGCAAGCAGCTTCAATGCCCAGGTCCCCCCACACCAGCTGCCCCTGGTCTTGTGGAGGAATTTCCAGACACTAAGGGGAGAAATCCTCCAAAATGAACCCTGAAAAGTCCATCCCTAAAGTTCTAAGGGATGCTTAGGCTCTTGAAAGACAATATTGGAGCTTGTCAGCCACTGTGCTGGGAAGCAATAACTGATGTCCAAGAATAATCTCAACTACAATCTGTTTCATCTTTACCATGACTGATGAAGGTTACTGGAAGGTTATCATATCCCTTGCACATGATACATTGAAAGCAATAAATTCCTTTGGGGAAAAAAAAAAAAAGGAGCTTTTTGCATAGCCAACAGTAATCTAATAACTCATACATTTTAAGTAACTTCAAACTGCTCACTATTTCATCTGCCATTTCTAGTGTTGACTTCAGATTTTTCCTCCAAAACCAGATGTGTTAACTTTGGGGTCTTTGTGGTTGTTCTCTATTTTCAACAGAGTACTCAGAGTCTGGATGACTGTCATCTGATGGTTGCTATGTCTTGTACTAACTAAAAAAATCTATTTTTCCTTGTTTTCACTACAAATATCAATGGGTATAAGTTGTCAAACAATACTGTAATCATGACCAGCCCCAAATATCCTGTCTGCCTGGAGGCACTACACTGCAACAACAATTTCAGGACATAGAGAAAGGAACAAGATCTCCTTTTACAGCAGACTATCAATTATCTGAAGAAATCTTGCATAGATGATGTGGAGCACTCCATCCTCTTCACCTTCTTTGTTGAGAAAGGGATATCAAAGCATGCTAAGCTTCCTGCTTAACTAAACTGCAAGCTGGAGAAATAGGTAAGTGTCCAGCATTGAGCAAGGCAGTGATTTTACAGAGTCACCAAAGCAAATTCTGATGTTGTGAAACTCCAGAGTTCTGTATCTGCAAGTAAGAAGAAAATGATTTGCAGACCTGATGGAGAAATGTACAATATCCAGGCACTGGACTGCAAGAACAGGACCTCAGAAAGTTCCTTCCAGGGAAGGTCTGAAAGCCCTGCAGGTGATGCCAGGGACAAGACTGTGACATTCAGTCTTGTAACTCAGCTGACACAATGGGGTGTGCATAACACAGCATAACTTCATTTATGCCAGAGAAGATGGATTCACTGCCTCTGGGGCTCAATCCAGCCCAATGGCTTCTTAAATTTAGGCTGTCTGCAAGGGAGGTGTAATTTTTTTTTTCCAGCAATCACTCCTATATAGGTACGAACATCAGAATATTTTACATACTTCTAGGTGAAAATAGAATCCTACTAGACTGTTGAGCTGATGTGACAGCTGTGAACAAATCTAACAATGATTTAACATTGCTGAGCCCTCTGATGGAGACAAAGACCTGGAAGGATGACACTAACTGCAAAGTGTGACTATTTTCCTTGCCATCATTTAAACTTGCTTGCTCTGCACATGATGGTAGGTTCAGATTCATATCTAATGTTACATGATTTTTATAGGGAATTGCGTGTTATCTCTGCAAAGTTAGGTAAACCTTTCTTGCACCTGATCAGCTGGAATACTGAACTGTGTTGTGACTCTCCAGAAAGCATAAATCTCTAGTTTATTTTCTCCCTCTCCCCACAAAAATGCAACTGATATTTGAGTTCCATTTGGTTCAGCTGCAGCCTGGTGACAGTTAAACATTTTTCCTACCCACATCTGACTTTGAACAATTCGTTCACTACAAGTCCTGAGAGGCAATGTCCTGCGTATTCCTGTACTGTGTTTCTCATTTTTAAGTTCACATTTATTTAACGAAGTAAAGCCTGTTGCGTACAATTTCATTTTTGTTTTTGGGTAAGTCCTTATCTGTCAGATCTCATTTGGGTTTATACCTCCAGATAATACCAGAGCCCTGAAAGTGAGAGACCAGACAGAAGATGATTATGCAGTCTGAACAGAGATTGCAAGATTTAGCCTCTGGTTATTGTACACAAACCCAGCTCACCAATCCTTGCTCAGGACTCTTAGCACTGAGAGAAGCAAGTCGACCTGTTTGCACTAATTTTGATATCTGGATTCATATTTTCTGCCTCAAACTTTAATCTCTAATACTTCCAGACTTCTGAACTGAGCTGTGCTAGGAGCTGCTGCAAGAACTATTAGTGATTGCAGGGACCTCACTGCTCTGTGACCATTCAACCTGAAATATTCTTGAAGTTAATTCAAGACATTACATCACCTTTTTCACACCCCGTTGATCAACTAATCAGACTAATTGTATCATCTTTTCACACTAAATATTGATTTCTTGCATGCTTGCCAACTTTGTGTGACATCTAATCTGCTGTCAAAATACAGCCATTTATCAAGTAGAAGCAAACTGCTGCCCTTTCACTCCCATCTGTTAGTGTCGGACAGATTAGTACTCTCAACTCTCATTTCTCACCTTCAGAAAATGGTATTTCTTACTTGATTCTTTATACTTTACAATTTCAGGACACTATGAAGGACCCCAAATCAGTAAAAATCAAAGACTACCCTGAAAAGTTGAACCAAATCAGTCTAAAGTGAAATATTAAGAAAAGCTTACATATTATAATATCAATGCTTACTAAAATAGCTTTATCCCCTGAAAGAGTGAATATGCTACAAAAACTGAACCAAGTAGCCCAGAGGTTTCACTATTGATTTCACTGAGTCTCTGGACAGAAGTGAAATTTAAAACAAATACTTCCAAAGACCTCAATAAAATCAGAGTATAAAACAAAACAAAACAAGCCCCAAACCCCCCACTTGCTGTTTATCTGCTGAACTTGCAACAGTAGTGGGATCCAACACTGCCAATAGATGGGTTCATCCATTGACTTTGCTTTATATATATATATATATATATATATCTGATAGTCAGTCAACATCATCAATTTGTTCAATGAGTTCAGCTACAAGTTACTGCTAGGGAGCTCTAAAATTCACTACCAGTGGGAAAAAAGACCAGCTTCTTTGTGAAATGAGTAGACAGTCTTTGATTGTTGGAGTACTTCTTGGATTAGAAAATCAAACATTCCTGATCTATCCTATGACAACCAATCATTGCCAATACATAAGACTTCATCTTTCTGGGGAAATGACACAATATTCTAACCAGTTGTAGAGACTGCAGATCCCTAGTAATAGTCTTTGCTTTCTTATATGATGCCACAGCCTTGCATGGCTGTCTCTGAATTCTGTAATTTCTGTTCTTCTATTGACCTGTGCCATTTGCAATTCACATGACAAGAAAATCTTAAATTCCAGAAGCCTTGCACACCAGTATTTAGCAGCACTGTGATTTCAGCAAGAGAATGGCAAGAACAGGACATAAATCTGAACTGGAACAGATGGAATTATGCTTTCCAAAAGGAGGGTGCAGCTTTATGATTCTACTCCAAAAACGATCTTTCATTGTGACTAGAGAAAGAGGAAAAAAAGGAGTGTTTAGAGAACAGAGTAGTTTAACATTAGGGAAGAAAGAGAAGTAAATCTTCCTCCAAAAAATTCAGAGTGAGTGGTCTCCTGAAATATGTATCTTAATTGTGTTGTAGAATATGTCCACATACTGGTTTTGTAGATATAGGTCTATAGATACAGTGCTCTCTAAACAACTACTTTCACAATTTATTTTATCTTTAGAACAAATCTGATAAATGTGACAGGATTTTAATCCCATAAAATACATACAGTGTAACACTTTCCAAGGTCATACGGAAACAGAAACACAAACTTTCAGAGGCCAATTAGAGTGCTGTAGCTAGAAAATCCTTTTGGTTCTGCAAGTAGATCACAATTTGGTGTTTTAGAGAATACTGAATACTTACAAAGCTAAGCTATGCATAATGGCTTCTGGAGATTTTTTTAATGGACCCTCTTAGTTACAACCCAGAGCTGAAATTCTTCCGTGAGCTACTTCCCTGTTAAGATATCAGTATTATTTAACACTAACACTGCAGACCTTGAAACCCTAGCTTCAAACAGCAACAGAAAACAATATCCAGTGAGCTTTGTGAGGAATTTGTCTGGGAATACCTAGGGAAAAGCCGAGCAATTTCATCTTTTTCTCTCGAAGATTCTGCATGTCACAAAATTGAGGCAGGCAGGTAGGTAAATGTGAGGTTCTCTGTAAGCATTTTGTCTTGAGTTACATACTCCTAGATTAATAGAATTAATAATCTTAAGAAGTTCTTAAGAGCAAGACAGTTAATGGCATATATACCAGAGTAAGCCCTATATTTTTAGGCTTTTTCATTGTCTCTCATTAATCTCTCTCCTACCCTTATATCTTAATTGCATAGAAAATAGCTTTGCTCTAGGATGCACTGCAGAACTGGTCTGTAGAGCTGGAGGTTTATTTTTCAGCAGCACAGCACAGTGCCCTAGTGCTGCATAGAAACTGGCAGCCAACACACAGCACGATGGGAGACTGCAGCAGAAATGCAGAGCTGACTCATGAGTCCTGAAGGTCAATAAAAGTCCTCAACTGAAACTGCATTTGGGAGGGTTACTAACCAGGGAGAGAAGGAGAGCTGCACAACATCAGAAATCTTCCACAACCCTCTCTGTCTAGAAAGAAAGAAAATTTCTTCTTTTACTTCTGGAAAACATCTTGGACCCAGGAATTAAAATAATCCTCAGCAGAGAACACAACTTCCCAGTATAATTTATTTAAAATAGTTCCTGCAATGCGATATTTTAACTTTGGTCAGTTATTCAGAAAAGGTATCTCTCACATCTCAACTGTGAAACAGCCAAATAAAATCTTATTTGGGAGAAATGCTACTTCTTTTTCAATACCTCTGTCCCATTCTTTGTGGTTTATCAAACACATCGTGCTTCATAATCCACAGGACTGGTCAGAAGCTTAAGTGTTCTTTTATACCACATTACAGACAAAACTGTTTACTGGGCTGTTAGAGATGCTAAGCAGATATTTGCATTAAACATGCTTGGCCTTTTTTCCAAGGGCTGCTTTTTACAGGAAAAAAACCCAAACCCAACCAACCAAACTACCAGATTTCAAGTACTTCTTGAAAAAAAAAGTAAAATTGTGCCAATGTCCATTAACAAGCTTAGCATCTACCTCAAATCCAAGTGTACTCCATAGGAATATTGCCACTGAGGCGAACTGAGGAATGGAAAATGTTCTTTGATTATAAAGATCTGTTTTTGAAATCAAGATAGGAAACATCAGCAATTATGTATGGTTCTCCTTAGTGGTATTTAACCAGGTAGCCAAGACTCTTCCTGTATTTCAAAAGAATACCCAAAAATCTCAGTTAAATTAATTTTATCTCCTTTCAAAAGTTGCCATCAGTAAAACCTTCTTTTTTTACATCCTTTTACTTTGCCTCCCTGTGCTGCAGTGCCTGGCTGTGCTGTTCAGCCCACAGCATCCTGACTGCCAGGGGAGGGAAGTTTTTTCCTTTCCCCTGCACCACACTCTGCAGATGCTTCCTTGCCCTTCACTGCAACTCCCACTTTTATCAGGAAAATGGAGCACAGCAGCATCATGGAAACGATGACGTAAATTTAAAATGTGTTGCAAAGGGATAAATACTGAAATGAGTACTTCAGAAAAAAATAATTTCAGAAGTTTGCCTTTCCTCTTCCCAGATATCTCTACCCCAGAATATGTTTTTAGTCTTTTATATCTCCTTAGGGAGAAGTATCTGAATTTTGATCACTTCAGAAGGTTTCTGTTAATGTTTCTAAATTGCTGCAGCCTTCTTACTAATGGGTTTTCATCACTATGGCAGCTGAAGCCAAACCCAAAGCTCCAATTAAAATCCTCTGGAGGATATTTCTGGTCTTGGTATCATTACCTTACATGCAATTAAGTTTTAAGTTCATCTGCCATTCCTGTTGAAAATCTTACAAGTCAATACACCCTATAAGGGCTTCACACACAGGGAATCCATTCTTTCCCTAGAGCACATTTTCTTTGCCATGTATTTATTAAAATTTCTCAGTTTAGATACAATTTTTATTCTTCCTCCTAGTTCAAATCAGAGAGGATTTCCTCATCTTGGCAATCCACGAATAATGAATGACAGATCTGTTTGCAAGAACTAAGGCTGCTCCAGGAGCCTTGCACTGCAGATTAGACACTTTACTTCACAGTATTTTAGAATTACTTATGTTTGAATCTTCCTATGGTCTGGGAATCAGTGTATTTTCTTGGAAAAAAACCCCCACAATTAATAATCCACCCTTGATCTCTGTACTGTAATGTTTATTTTGTACCAGAAAATCCCTATGTTGTTTGTCAAAACATCTCCTTAAACATAATTTACCTAGTGGTGCCCTTTGAAGAACTCTGAAGTTCCTCCTTCTCAAGTAACATCACAACTTAATTGCTATTCCCTGAACAAACAATAGAATCATCAATCATCAAATAAATACTTATTACAGTGCAAAAGTTGCATTTTTTTTAACATTTGGCTTTATTTTTGTGCACTTTGGGAAACTGGGATCCTACTGAATCACTCTCAACTAATTCACCAGCTGTGGAATATCCCTGAGTCTCTGCAACCAATACAAAACACAACAAGATGCTCTGTTTGTAAGCCTCTAATGAGAACCAGGTATAAGCTTTTCCCCTGGCAACTGCCCAGCTTCCTGGCTCCATAGCAAAACTTGCCCAAAGCTTTTGTTCTGCTTTACATGTAAACAGTGTTGCTAATCAATTTCTGGATTAAATTCACTGACTCTTTCTAGCAGCCACTGCTTTCCTGGTCTGAAAGAGCAGAGCAACTGTTCCACCCCAAGGCAGAGACAAGAGAGAGCCTCTCAAAAGCCTCAAAATGCCTCTCTCCACTGATTCTTTACTGAATTTGTGCAGTTCTTCACTGTGATGCTTTTATACAAACTGCAAAGGTAATATGGAATCTATTGCGTCTGTGTGCAAGGCAGGAAAATACTATTAATTTATGCTAGATTTGACAGAGAAGAAAATGAGAAGGCACACCTTTTTCAGCACAAAAGGAACATTCTTTTGGGTTTCATTTCTGGAGTTAAAACAAGCCATAAAGTAGTCCCTCCAGTCTTTGGCTTTTAATTTGTGGATCATGTGCTTAAGTATAACCAATATTAATTATAAAGCATAAAAAGACAATATTATCCTCTAATTACATTATCAAAAACAGGGAGAGGGGGAAAAAGCCAGGATGTATCTTCAGGAAACACAAACCCATATTCAAACATTACGTTGCAAAGGAAATGCCTTTTAACACCTAACCTCTAAAATTTCACAAACCAGTTACCCTTATCAGTGGCTGAAACTGTAACAACAAATAACAATGCATAAACTAGAAACTGTGACAGCCCGTATCTACTGATACAAAAAAAAAAAAAAAAAAAAAATCACCAACAGAGGCCAGAGGACTTGGTAACCACAAATTAAGGAACCAGCAAGTGTAACAGCAAAAACTGGGCCTCTAAATGACAAAGTGGAGTGATTCCAGAGGCCAGTCTAGCATCAGTTTGGATGATTTTATTTCTTTACGGGTCCTGTATCTCTCCCTATACCAACTTCTGTACAGAAGGTTGAGCAAGGAACAGATCTAGTTTTGAAAATACCTATTTTAATCCTCAAATGTTTAACTTGTAAAATCTTCTTAGGAAGCAGCATATGCCCCCAGAAATAGTTCAGGCAGCCTCTGAGCTGAGGAGGAGATGACTGCTCTCACAGTAATGGGAGGATCCTTTTTGCTTAAACAGCCACAGCTTTTACAGACAGAACAGAACTCACACCTGGTGCAACAGTTTACTGCTGTATGTGCAAGAACTGCTGTGGAGAAATGTGTCCTCTCTAACCAGGTAAAGATCCACCAGACTTCCAGAGAGCCCACAATAATGCTCAGCATGTATGAAAACTAGTTACTTTAAAACTAAAGCAAGCAAAATCTCACCCTGCCACAGAAGGCAAAACATTTAATTAAATATGAGCTCTGCCTTAGGTTTTGTCTCTCGCAGTTAGGTCTTCTTACCTTTTACTAAATCTTCATTGTTATTTTGGAACCACTAATCACCCTTTATGCCTCAAAGCCACATATCTCTGAAAATACTTATTACCCAGTAGGCACAGTCATACAATTTTGGCCTGGTCCTTTGTGAAACTCTTGAAAACCTCCAGAATGCTATGACTGCTTAAACTTCCAAGTTTTATTCTTCCCTTTTTGTGCATGCTTAACTCCTATTAATGCCGACGAGAATTATGTGCATACAACAATGAAAGATTAAACTCTTTCACTGTCTAAGGGATGATATCAGCCCTGTGCTGCTTCAGTGAAAAAAAACCCCAAGGATATTGCAAATACTATGGGGAGTTAATCTCATTACATGCTACTAATAGCCTTTGTGGCAGTGTATGCTTCTTAGATCAACCATAGGTGACCACCTGGTGCCTGGTAACTTGGAAAGCTGCTTCCACAACACATGCACTGACCAGGCTCTTCTTGGGAGACTAATCTGTAAGCTGCTATGGCTCTAGTCTCCTGACACTTTCTCTCCCACTGAGAAGAACATGTGCTTTTATTTTCAGTTTGAATATTTTTAAGTGAAGAACAGAGCTTTGTGAAAAAAAGTGAGTTTTTTTAAAGAAATGTGGGTTAAAATACAAAGATTTTTAGTTATGAATTAATATATTGCGATGCTTTCCAAGGCAATCTTCATGTATGCTTGTCTTCTTCAGCTACCAAACAATTACATGATCAGCTTCACCTTGTCCTTTCCAAAAGTAAAACGGCTGTAGGGCTGATTTTAAGTACTCTACAGGAGAACCATCAGTGAAAATAAAGACATCTGTAAAAGAGAAACTAGAATACTGAAAAACACAAGAGATGTCTCTTTTATTGGTCAGCATTGTCTTGTCTGTAAATATTACAGAAGTATTAAATTTACAAAGGTATTTTAAAGCAGGTTTTCTTGGTGTATACCAATTAAATCAACAGGGTCATGCTGATTAAAACAGCTAGTGACCTAGCACACAAATGAGTTTTACTGCAGATCTGAACAGAAAGGACACAATCACTAAGCAACTGTTAGCAGGCACCAACTGAATAATTAAAGCTGGTTTCATCATACAGATGACACATCATGCTGTGAAAAAAAATTACCTCTGGCAACTCATGTTTCTGTATCTGAAACCTAGGAAACTTAGGGTTAAAGTACAAAGAATGGTCACCAACCTTTTAAACAAATTTCAGATTTCTAATTACATCTGGCAATCGATACCAGGTACCCTCCAGCGAAGGACTGCCAAGATGACACATTTCTAGTGTCAAAACTGTAATCTCTAAATGTGTTGGGAGAGTAATTTTAATAGAGCTGATGTGCTGATACAGGCATATAGCAATGAGGACCGCAATTAAAATACAGCTCTTTCATTTTCTGTGTTTTAAAAGATGTCTTGTATCCATATTCCACCTGGGGATTTCATAAGGACACTGACAAGTTATTTAAGCAGCATCTCTTGAGCAATACAGACTGGATACTGGAGATACAAAGGTTTTATTTAAATCAGAGGATTTAGAACAGTTTTAGACCCTTCTCTCCAGCAAGCTTCAGGCTTTGCCTTTGACTCTGTGCACAGACTGGAAATGTGCTCCTGGAGTTCTCACCTGTAGCCCCAAGGGTCATACTGTTGAAATTATCTTGACGCTATATCTACCCTGATTAAAAAAATAAAAATTAAAAAAAAATTAAAAATTGGGGAACACAAGAGCCAGAAAAAAGAATAGGTCTTGGGAGTTTCTTAAAGGAAAAAATCCAGATAACATTGAAAAAACACTCAGCTCTCACATAGTTGAGAATGAGGAAATGTGGTAAATTCGGTAGATAAATAGTAGTTTTTTTGGAAAATTTTGAAGTATAAATTATCTACCAAGAATAAATATCTACATTTTGATTTATCTAAGTCTCAAAAATTCCTGCAGGCTTTCCCCTCAAAAATTCAGCAGAATCTGAAGTGGCAACACTGGGAATTTTGTAGCATTTGGCAAAAATCCATGAGGATATTAAGAGTGTGCCCTTGGACAGGAATGCAGAAAAGGAGGTCCATTTCAGCATACCTTGAAGGAGACCTCTAGAAAAAGCAAGAGAAAAACATCTTCCTGATTCAGATATGATGAATACACACTGCATATTTTCCAAGAACAGATGTATACATGGTAAAGAAAGGAAGTCAAGTCTAAAAGTAGCATTAGGGCAGCCATGCACTGTACAAATTCAGAATGAATGTGCCTCAAGCTCTGTCCGTCTTACAGTGAAGAGTGTGCACTAGGCCTGCACAGGTGGCAGGGTGCAAGGAAACATCACCTTTGCTCAAAGGGTGAGACTTCACTGTCTAACCTGAGTATTCTATATTGCCTGCATCTCTTAACCTAAAGGCCATTTCTGGAGACATCTTCAAACTACGGTCAATGTACAGGTTTTTATTCAAGTTTTGTTGTTTTCCCCAGCTGATACATAAAATTACTGTCATTCACCTTATAGCTCACACTGCCACAGGATGTGCTCCATACCCCACTCCCCTCACTATTGTGCAGTCCTACCCAGGCTGGTGAAAACCTCACCCAACCCAGATAACCTGTACCTTCCTCATTTGCAAAAGAGCTGGCACGGAAACAGCTGATTTTTAAACACCCAGAAAAAGTAAATCCCCAGTGATTACAAAAAGAGACATTGGTTACAGTGGCTGTCCCCACATAAGCCTAGCCATGTGTCTAAATCCCATATGCTGCTACTCAGTTTTTAATAGGTCATTGGGCAAAATTTCATTCATTTTTTATGAGTGCTAAAGTTAAAACTTTATATGACTGCTGGTAGGCATGGGGTAGGAGATTGTATATTTCCCTAAAGAGGTTTATATATTCTCTGCACATAGCTAAGAAAGATAAAATGAAAAAAAAAACAACAACTTGTTTATCCTTTCACTAGGACTGCAGTGCTGGAAACATACAGTGCTGATCCTAAAGCTGCTTGTATACACCCAGTTGAAAGGAACCAGAAGAAGACTCATTTACTCATGATCTGCATGTCATGGGGATTTTAGAAACACATTAAGAACACCCCAGACCAGAGCAGGTACCACCCAGACAAGAGAGGGCTTTGTTACTCTCCAGATAGTTCACACTGGGGATCCACAAGGATATTGTTCCCCAGTTTTGGGACCTATCATCTGTGACAATCAGCAGATTTGCTGAGGTGAATTTACTTCCCCATTCTTTCCAGGAAAAACCTTTTTCCAGGAAAAGCCAGACCCATGCTTCCCAGTGCTTTAGGAAATCACTAACAAGGTAGGAATAAATCAGATCTAGATTTCAAATCAATGTCTCTGACCCCCTCCCTAGCATCTCTTAATTCACACTTTGAGGGTCTCAGCAAGATTGCTGGATTTCCAACAGGTCATCTTTGACCTCTTTTCTCCAAATAATGTGAGAGAGTGCTTGTGCTTTTGTTTTTAATTTAGGTGACAATGAAGCATGGGGTAGAACCCAATCAAATTCCAAGCAAAGATATTGTCTGGTATGAGTATTAGACCCTGACACTAATATTTGATTTTTTCATCAATAAAACTCTCATAATGACATTTACAACTGAGGGAAAGGTGCTCTTTTCTATGCCAAAGAATAAAAATTTAAAAAAAAATCTCCATAAAACTGGCACACTTATTTGCAAACTGTCCTTGGACTGGTTGTTATAAAAGAAAACCACGTGTTCTTTGATGTAGCTCTCATTGTTTATAGATTTAATCTATTTTCTGTTCATGAGTATTAGATCTTGATCTACAACTTTAAACAAATCCCTGCTGTTCCTCGAGGTGAAAGCATGGGGACTTATACTTTATATCCTCAAGACAAAGTATGTTTGCTCTTATTTCAAAATATTTATAAAACATCTCATGCAACTCTCCTTTGAATTCTATTAATTGCTTTCATTTCCTCAGGGATACTGAGAATTCAGTTGGCATTGCAATATTTTATTTAATGCAAGAAACTCTCAGAAACACCTTATAATATTCAACTGAGTCAGATGAGAGTTCTTAAAATATTAAGGGCTCATTTATAACTTCAGAGCCTATGTCAGTTTTCAAGTCACATGAACGGTATATGCACACCAAGTGCTTGGGAAGGATAAATTCATGAGCAAAAAATCAATTAGCAGGTCTGACCTTAAGTTCTAATCACAGTGATGCAGTCCTCTTTTCCCTCATTTGACTTCTGTGTATTAACATTCCTATGTATCAACATACCTATGAGATAGTGCTTCACTCTCATCTTCTCTGAATGTTGATCTATGCCAACATTAATATGCTCAGATTTTCTCCTGCCCATTCCCACTATCTGGGTACTATCTACTCCACTATTATCAGACTTACTGCATGTGTCATTCTTCATTCACATGCATATTTCCAGTTTCTATAGTGCCCTTCTTTCTCTTATTTGCATCTCCAAGAAAAACATTCATTTCTTATCTCACCATCATTAAACAATAGGTTCATTTAAATTCAAATTATAGATTGCAGTACATCTCCACAGTTTAGTAAATTCTAAGCCCTTCCAAATCACAAAAGATCATAATTCTGGCTCTGAGCAATTTAATTCCAGCGTTTGAATTTTTGCTGTTCATAATCCCAAGATGTGAACACTGGTCAGACAAACTGCATCACTGAGATATAATCTGATGGCTTGCAGGGATCTGTCTTCACTTGGCCAAATCCACTGCTGGGTACATGCAGCTCCTGGTGGCTTGGAAGGAAGTAGGAAAGCAGATCTCCTGGGAAGGTTTGGCTCTCTGACCTTGTGATGAGGATGAGGCCCACTCCACACCATGGAATTTTAACTTCTTTTCACCACCAGCATCACAAAATGTTTAATATGTTTGTGCTGATTAATTACAAAACTGCCCTCATTTCTTTGCTCATTCCTTCTTCTTCTTGATCCTTGCCTCCATTGTGTCCAAGCTGTAATTTCCAGGGGCAAGAACTCACATGAGAGGTAAGCGAATTGACACAAACACATCATGATATGAACAAGTAACACAAAAGCAGCATGAGCTGCCCACGTGCCCAGCATGCATTAGATGTGCTGGGGCTAAGGAGACATCTGGGACATTCTCTGTCTTCAAGTCCCCCAGAGAAGAGGACATGGGCAGTATCAGCACATCAGGCCACAGCTGTGGCCACCACTTATGGCCAGGATAAGTGCTCGAGCCTCAGCTCCTTTTATCCCACTCTGGAATACATTAAGGGAAAGGAGACCTTTGTGAAAATGTCCCTGAAAAAGCCAGTCTTACATTAGATGAAAAAAAAAAAAAATGCTTTTCTGGTAATAAAAGCTTTTAAATGGAATTAATTTTTAAAACCATTTCAATTTGGAAATTGTGGGCGGTGGGGGAACAACAAAAACAAAGTTCAGATTTTACATGTTTGCTTGCATCTGAAAAACCTGCACATAAAGAAAAGTAAGACATTTTATCAAAATGTGAATTCTATTGAAAGGGCACTTTCAATTAAAATATGTTTAGCTAAAACCTCTGACCAGTTTTGCAATCTTTATTTTCAGTAACAAAAGTCAAAATTACACTTTTGGTTTCTTTCAAGTCTGCCTTTCAGCTCACTCCAAGCTCCTGGGAGCACTTGCTTGCTTTATTCCTGACAAAACCCCTCCAGGCCACAAGGACAGGAGGCTAGTCCCAGTGTGAGCCACATTTACATTTGGAGTGAGCAGTCTCACAGCTGCAGCTGCTGGCCTATCGTTTCTGTCATTATTTGCATTTCAAACAGAATCAATAGAAGCAATGGACTACAAAACAAACTGAAGTTCTATAGAGAAAACTAATGCCTTTTTTAAAAATTCTGAATCAGCTGCTGGAATACTGAAAGACTGAAAACTTGGTAAGACTAAGTTTTCAGTACCTAATACAGAGTACCATATCACATGAGACCAACAGTACTTATCTATCAAAAATTGTAATTTAAAAACTTCTACAGCTGGTGGTAACCTAGTTCTTAATAGGTAATCACCTATGTGATTAAAGCCTAGCTTAAATACTTTGAAATAAGTTTCCCAAAACAGTGTAATAGAAAAGAAATTGATGCTAAATAACTCTTTGCATTTTCTTCCCCCAATACCTTATGCTGCTCTATGTTTCACATGCTACAAAAGTCTGCATTTTCTGCCTGGAGTTTTGATTTGTGGTTCCCATACTAATAACTATCTCAGCCCTATTGCCATATCCTTTGGGTCATTTCTCACTTGCATTGTCCACAATTTGAAAACTTGCCTAGGAGGCTAGTGTCAGATACAATGGAGAAACTGCAGGCAATTATAAATCCAGTTATAAATCTGCAGTGAAATGGGAAAGGCAGGAAAGTCAGAGGGAATGCCCTGTAACAGTCTCAAGTGTCTAACATTTAATCCTGTTCATTCTCCCCTACTTCCAAGAGCACTGTCGTCCATGCCCTGCTGAACCTCCAAACGATACATATTGTGTCTAAACACTCAAGAACATTTCTGACAAAAAGCCCTAAACCACAGCTATTCCCTGGTGGGCAGAGCAGTAAGGAGCACTGGGATTTGAATTGGCCACACTGATGCTGTGGGTATGACATCAGACCTCTAAAGCTGATGGCTGGGACACTAATAGCAAGAGCACTTCCTTTCTTAATGGACCTTTGGGTTCTTCAGCACATCCTTAGTACAAATAGCTCAGCATTAGTCCTTCCCTTGACTCCTTCCCTTTTTCTCCCCTGTACAGAGCTGACACAGTGCTAGATAAATAATCTTTGCAGAAAGTGGCAATACCAAGGTTACCATTTTACCTTCCAGTCCTTGACAGCAAAAGTTCAAAAGCTGGCTAGATCCTGCAGGGACTCATCTCTTTATGGATCTCTTACAAAGATGTCTGGATGCTCTTGGAACTGTGTCTTGGACTCAGTGAGACACAAAATCAAGGTTCTGTCCACAGAGGATCTCTTGACATCTTGGCAGGATAGTTTGTGTGTCACAAATTAATTCCTACCCAGAAGCAAATTGTTTTCTGCCTACTTAGAATCTCTAATATATTTGTTTTTGTTGTATTTTCTGGGCGCTGGGAAAAAAGTTTCCAAACAGCTTCACTTCATATAAGGCAATGTCTGTTCACTGTTTACATTTCTGTTTGTAAAGTTGTTTAATGAGCATTTAGGAAATAATTGCATTTTATAACTTGCTATGCAACTGGACCTTTGTTCCAGTTAAAGCTGTTGTACGTGACTTGCAATAAAAATAACCTAAGTACTAGAGAAGGTTATAGAATCACAGAAGAATGCAAGATTATGGAATCATAGAATGGTTTGGGTTGAAAGAACCTTAGGGATCACTTCTTCCCAATCCCTCTGCCATGGGCAGAGACACCTTTTGCTAGACCAGGTGCTCAGGGCTCCATGCAGTCTGGCCTGGAACACCTCCAAGGATGGGGCATCCACAACTTCTTTGGGCACCCTGTTCCACTCTCACAGCGAAGAACTTCCTGCCAATATTTAATCTAAACCTACTCTCTCTTAACTTTAATCCATTCCCCATTGTCGTGTGGTCTTGCACTCCCTATGCCCTTGGGAAAAGTCCCTCTCCATCTTTCTTGCAGGTACTCAGAGGCCTCAGTTAGGTCATCCTGAAGCCTTCTCTTTTCCAGGCTAAACAAACCCAATTCTCTCAACCGTTCCTCTCAAGAGAGGTTTTCTGTCCCTCTGGTCTTCTTGATGACCACCTCTGGACTTGCTTCTCAAACGACTGTTCCACTAAAAATTGCCAAGGAATGCCCTTCTTGTACTGAGGACTCAGAACTGGGTGCAGTTCTCCATGTGGGATCTCACCAGAGTGGAGTAGAGGGGAAGAATCTCCTCCTTCAATATTTATACAGAAATAATTTGACTGTGTACATTTCTTGTGGACCATCATGCTAGAAACCAAAGAAACAGCTCCAGTTGCAGAATAAAGGCAGATCCAACTGGTCTTTAGACAACAGACATTTTCTTCACTGACTTCAGTTAAGTGGACAAACTCACTGGATTAATTAAAAACAACAGTCAAGAAAATGTGTCTTCCAAGACAGAATTACAGGATTTTTCACACCGCCAAAAGTTTTTTTACTTGCTAATTAGCAAGCCTAAAGAAACTTAATGTTGACAGATTTTAAATGAATTAATATATTCACTGTGCATTACAATGTGGATTTTCTTTTGACTTCAAGAATAAGTTAATTGTGATTTGGTTCTTGGTCCAATATTGTAAATTCAGACATAAATTATTCATCCTCTCTCATATACCTCTATATCCCACTGCAAGCTACATGGAAATTGCTCCCATGGCACGGATCCATCTCGTGTAAATTGGCAGCAACAGCAGGTTCACATCCTCTGCTCAGCCTGCACTTAGCAAGAGGCCCAAAAAATTCTGCTGGAGAATGTCTTTAGCAACTGAACAGCCCCTGTGGACTGAGTTCTACAACCTATGAGTACAGTGGTGGTCACAGCATAAACTCTCTGATTACACTACCAGATGGATTAAGAGCTGTTGAAAACAGCTGAAAGAAGAAACAGTATTTCACTAGAATGCTTAAAGCCAAGTTAAATTAAAGGCCTAAGTATAACTCTACTAATTTAGGTCCAGGCACCTGCTGATGTGCATGTCCTTTTTAACCATCTCATTCAAGCTCAACAAAAAACAGACTAAGAAGACAAACTGGAAGACAGAGGAAAAGCTTTAAAAACTGCACACTTAAAAGAGCTATTTTTTATATGTATCTGTAAAAAAAAAAAAAAAAAAAACACTAAAAATACCAGCAAGTGTTTACATCTTTACATCCAGCCAAATTTCTATGACCATGGAATGATTTACCTGAGTAAAAAGCTCAGAAGCAGACCCAACCATGTAGTAGTAGAACTTTACTAAAGTTATAATTTTTAATAATAGTAAAGTTATTATAAAAAATTCAGAAGACAATCTCTTCATTTCATACCTATTCATCCCATGTATTAGCTTTTTATTGTGCCTTAGGTTAATGTTGAAAATGCATTTTGAGGAACAATGTTTGTGAGGGTGCTAATTACTTCAAAACACTACCTTTAAATCCTCACAGCTTATTTCTCTAAGTGTGTGTGTAAACCAGAAACCAGACTTGCACCCTTCTTTGGCCCACAAACACTACCTTCTAGTTTGTGCTCTCTTCTGCTGTTGAAGACAAATCCAATCATATCAGATACTTATCCAGTCACAACTTAAGGACAAGTGAAAGATGAAAGGGAAAGTTATTTCACTTCCCTCTCTTACCTCCTAGCATGTCTCATTTTATTCATGCCTGTCTTTTGTGATCTCCTTTTGTACCACACAGAGCTTATCAACTGACACAAAAATAAATGCGTAACAAATATTTTACAAGACCAGACAAAGGGATTTACTAAATATAAAGAAGCTGCCTGGTCAGACTTCTACTCTTATCCCTAAGGGTGAATACTGTTGCTTCTGACATCTCTCAAGTTCCTGCAATACCCTCTCAAGTGCTACTGCCAACCAGTGATTAGTCTAGTTCTCAGACACCTTGAGGGTCAATAGAGGAAAAAAAGGTAAAAAGTCCTATAGATTACCTTAAAATCAACTTGCAAAACTGGAAAGCTGCAATGGACAGCTATAAACACTTCAGAAGGGATAGGCAAGGAAGGAGAGGCCTTTGGGTAGCCCTGCAAGTTAGGAAGTGTTTAGATTATCTTGAGCCTAATGATGGTCACAGTAGGGTTCAGTGTTTATGGGTGAGAAGCAGGGGGAAGGCAAACATAGCAGATATCCTGGTGAAAGAATGTTATAAACCTCCCAACTAGGATTAAGAAGCAGATGAAATATTCTATAAGCAGCTAGGAGAATCATGACCCTTGTTCTTGTGGGGAAAATCAGATTAATGGATGTCTGCTGGAAATGCAACACAACAGAGACAAAACAACCCAGGAGGTTCCTGGAGTGTGTGGAAGATAATGTTTTGGCACAGCTGGTGAGGGAGCCAACCAAGGAATGTGCCCCAAGGAATGTGCTTGTCTAACCTGATCGCCTTCCAAAGTGTCCCACTCAGGGGATGAGGGAAAGGTCATGGATGTCTACCTGGACTTCAGCAAATCTTCTGACACCATTTCCCACAAAATTCTTCTGGAGAAGCTGTCTGCTCATGGCTTGGATGAGAGCACTGTTTGCTGGGTAAAGAACGAGTTGTATGGCCAGGCTGGTGCATGGAGTGATATCCAGCTGGCAGACGGTCACCAGTGGTGTTCCCCAGGGCTCAGTACTGGGGCCAGTCCTGTTTACTATCCTCATGGATGATCTGGACAAGGGGATTGAGCACGTCCTCAATCAGTCTGTGGATGGCACCAGGTTGGATGGGGGTTTTGCTCCACTGGAAGGTGTGAAAGCCCTACAAAGATATCTGGACATTGGCTTGATATGTGGACATCTGGATCATGGGCTGAGGCCAATGGTGTGAGGTTCAACAAGGCAGATTGCCAGGTTCTCTTTTTTAGTCACCACAGCAATTTCAGGAAGTGCTCCAGGCTGGGCAGAATGACAGGAAAAGGCCCTGGGGGTGCTGGGGACAGGGGCTGAACATGAGCCAGCAGGGCCCAGGTGGCCAAGAAGGCCAATGGCACCTGGCCTGGAGCAGCAATGGTGTGGGCAGCAGGAGCAGGGCAGGGATTGTCCCCTGTGCTGGGCACTGCTGAGGCTGCACCTCAAACCCTGTGTTCTGTTCTGGGCCCCTCACTCCAAAAGGAACACTGAGGTGCTGGAGCAGCTCCAGAGAAGGGCAGCAGAAGTGGTGAAGGGTTTGGTGCTCAAGTCTGATGAGCTGAGTTTCTTACATTGTTATCTCATATTCACTCAGTATCATATTTCTGCATGATTCTTCTAAAAAATCCTGGCCACCTTCTATAGCAATACATTAAATAGTTTAAGTAAGGCTTGCACACAGGCCTATCATGAGCTGCCATCTCTGCTTTCTGTGTGAAGCAGGAACAAGTATGAGACAACATCTGGATCCAGGTGAAAGTGGTCTAGCAAAGGAAATCAACAGAATGGATACAAATATAACATAATTTCCTTTTGTTTTCTTTTGTTTTCTTTTATTTCCTCCTGGGATCTGGATATATTTCTAATCAGAATTCATCTGACATTATAAGATCATTTGTAGTACACCTGTCAAAACTAAGCCATTCCCATACTATTGGAATGGCCCAGAAGTTCAGACACAAATAAGATATTTTCAGGGTGTTTATTCATAAGCTTGTTCTAAGTGTTTTATCATCTGAGTGCAGTAATTTGCTTCCCTTAGGAAAAAAGTATGGGAAGATAAAAATCTACCATTCTGAAATGAATCATTAAAGTTCACAAAAAACATTGGTTTTCAGTTACATTTCTAGTGCACAATTTGCTTTTGTTTCTTCTATAAATACAATAAAACATGAAGTCTCATTTAAAATTACCCCTCTCACCTTAAAATTTTCCTGTGAATTACCTAGTCCTGACCTTTACAGTAATCCAGCAGTCTTTTATGACATTTATATATTTTATGGTGATGGGCTTAGAGTCTAACTAAATGGGAAACCCTCAAAAGATGTGGAGGAACATAAGAAACATATGAGCAAGTCCAAGCAAGTGTGACAAAGGGAACAAGGGTTTCCAGCAGGTTAAACATACACCAGGGGCTCTCTGACTCCCTGACCCATGCATCCAGAACAAGAGCACACCTGGATGCTCCACAGGGGAAGTCAGCTCTTGTCTGTGCCTTCATTTCTGTCAGTGTCCCCTACACTGTGGTCCACACAGCCATAAGGGCCATAAAACCAACGTGGCAGCAGCAGAATTACCTTTAGATGTAATGGCTTGCAGCAGCACTGACTAGTCTTGTTTGATAACACATGGATTATATATATCAGAGTTCCTCTGATATTAATGAAAATTTTCCCAGCTTTCTTTCTACAGAAATTCAGAGTGGAAATCTGTTAATATAAGGCACAAAGGCGTGGTTTCCTATCTCCTATGTTTCATTAAAGAGGAAGAAAATTCAATACTAAAACAATTTTTCACAATGGTCTTGTGTCAACTTTGGCCTCTGTATCATTTATGCAAATTATACATACACATATCAACTGCTAACTAAGCATTCCTGTGCACATATAGTCTCCCACGTGGGGACAGATTCCATATTTGTGCATTTCATTACTTTTTTAACAAATACAGATACATTTGTAATTAAACAGACTATTTGATGTTCTGAAGTATATGACCATGTCAAGATTTACTGCAATTTATCCCCTGTTATCAGGTACATACCATAGAATGGAGCTGTTAACAAAGGAACAAGATAAGAAAAAATCCCCAAAGCCCCAAATAAAGAAACACAATAATGATGAACCTCTCTCCATCCTCCAATATTTTTATGCTGATGACTGATCAGAGCAGGCTGTCTGACTAGTGAAGAGCCACTAACGTGGTAAAATTTTAAAGGTTCAAGCTTTGCAAGAATTCTCCTTTAGTACTGATTAACCTCAAAATGATGTTTGAAGATCACATGTAACATGAAGTATACAATGCACTTTTTTCTTTTCACGGGATCACAACAGCTATTTCCAAGTCTGAATTTCAGCATAGGCTATTAATAAGAATTGTCTCCAGTGGAAAAAATGTATTACTTTGGAGATAGCAAGATTTCCTTTGGGCTGATATAAGAAAATAACAGGCTTTTTAGAAATCTAGATTGATTTTTTTTTACTGGCTTAAAAAAAAGTAAAATTAAGGTAATGTTAACTGCAGTTACACTGCACTTTGATATAACAAACAAAACTTTTCTGAATGTTTTCAGTAATGAATAAAGCCAACTCAGTGAGCCTTTGAGCAACATCAGGGAAAAGAAAGCTTCCTCTGTCTTTTTAGGTGAAGTCTCCCACATCACCTGCTTCTCAGCATTAGACCCACTCTCTTCCAGGGCTGGCTGAAGGGTGGATGAATGTATCACGTCCAGAACTTTGGGGTGGTATTGATTTAAAAGCCATCTCAAAACAAATCTGCACAAGAAACAAATCCAAGCCTTTTTTGCAACATCCACAGTGATTCTGGGGCTCTTTTCTTGCAGCTTCACCTTGACAATTAGCAATCAGAAAACACAGAAAAGTAGTGGGCAAACTTGGCTCTCATTTTAATGCCTTTGTCTGCTTTGGCTTCTGTGTTCTGTTCTTATGCCTGAGAGAGCAAGAAAGCAGCTGGCAGCTGATGGCAGCCCCATCTTAGGGGCTTGGCCATTCTCATTCAGTGCCTGACCCTGTGGAAGGTATGAGCAGGTAGAGGTCTGAGCAGACCACAGCTCCAGCCCCATGGATTGGTGCCTGTGTGCATTTTGATGGACAGAGCACACTAACAGGCAGAAAATGAAGGGAATAAAAAGGAAAAAAAAAAAAAAGCCTCCGTCCCCTCTGCAGGGCTTCTTCCAGCAGCAGCCACAAAAACTGGACATAATTAAACCTTAAGGAACTGAAGGACATTCTTTCAGCCCATGTAGAAGCGAATGATATGACAGTAAATTTCTGCCATTTTATTCTTTTATAGCCAGGGGGGACACCCAGAGATTGCACAGAAGGTGAGTAAAAGCCATCTAGTCTGTCTGTTTACCACTGATCTCCCCCTTGATATATTCCTCAGTCTCTGTGGTTCCTCCCCTGAGAACTGCTGTCACTAACACATCACTCCTGCTCTGCCTGAGAGGATGGTGTCTGCAGCCTGAGAGCCTGTGCTGGAGATGATCCATTCATTTTCTGGCAGACAAGGCTCTCACAGGCAATTCCATCAGCAATATCCATCTCAGTGACAAAGTACATCTTTTATGTGTCTGGTTTCCAGCCACATAGGTCTAAGTGTTATTCTGGGTCCCTTTTTTTTTGACATTGGAAATCACTGACATAGTTCAAGTTGTGTTTATTGCCCTCTTTCTTTCAAGCTGCTGGATTGACAGAAGTTTTCCTTTAAAAAATGTCCTAAATGCTTTGGTGGTTAGGACATTGCCCTGGCTGGACTAAGAGAACTAATAACAATCAGCTTTCCACGTAAGTCACACAAAAAATAAAATTAAATTTATATTTGACATGGGAAGCTTCATTTCAAAAAGATTAATATTTTGAAATTAGGTTAAGAATATTGGGAAAGGATCCGTGTAAGTTGTTTGAGCTCTGCACTTAACTTTACATTATTATTGTTGTTTAAATTAAAAAAAAAGAATCCAGTGAAAATTAAATGAGCAATTTTCATGTGAAGGCCTCTGGGCATTATTAAGATTCACAGCACAGAATGTCATGCTGCTTCATGATAAATTGATCTGAGTAAGGTACTAAATATCTACCGCCTTTATAACTGAGAAAACATTTTGTATTACCAGTGTTTCTGAAACAGACTGACAAACAATTTTTTTTTCCTTAAATACACAGCCACAGGTAAAATGTTCCAGCATTTTCCAGTGGCAGCATCCATCATCCTCCTATACTTCGGCAGGCAAAATAACTCTGATGAAATTAATTAGTGTCTTCAACTACTGTTGAGCTCATTAGCAACCCTCTAACATTGTATGTTCTGAAGATATATGCTTAAGTGCAATAATTGTAGGCATTGGTTCATTAGCAAGTATGATCAACACGGGTTATCAAAAACATTTTTCATGCATAACAAATAGAGCAAATTGCTAAAACAATAAAAGAAATATCTAAGATCTACAGCAGGTTCATCTACATGATGTAATAATTCATTAACATAATTAGAAGCAGATTTATAACAACTTAATTTTCCACCTTCTTTAGTCTAAAGGACTAAAGAGATACTGTCCTGCTTTCTGCAGGAAGTTTGTGCCCTGGCTGGCAAAATGTCAGGTGAAATTAAGATTGTGCAATGAAGAAAGTGCTATTTTATAGGTGATAGACTCCCTTTAGAAATCTTGCTGATTGCAGGCAGGCTGTGTAATTACAGGCACTTGTGAACTGTACTTCATTACAATGACAAAATGCTGGCACTGGTGAGACATTTAACCCTTCCAGTATTAAATGAACACAATTCAAGTACACTTTTAGAATCAACATCATCATTCAAAAAAAACCCCCAAAAAATAACAACACAGGGACATGCTGAAGGAACATGGTAACAACATAGTTGCACTTTTCCCCTAAAAGATTAACACAACACAGTATTTGTTTTCTCCTTCTTGGGCAATAGAAATTTCATGACTTTTAATATTTTCTCTTGACTAAAGAAATACGAATATTGCCATCAGATTTACACTGGAAGCTTCTGGTTCTGTGTATTATAGGCAGAGTTGCAGTATTTTAATTTTTTTCCATAAAACCATTTTAAGTTTGGCACACTTAAATTTAAGTTTGGCACACTTAATTTTCTAAGGGAGTTACACAAAAGGAGAACCTTTACTATGACTAGGACCTATTACTAATGATAGTTCTAAGTTGTAGAGGTGCACAAGTATTCTTTCTTAGCTTAAGACCAAAGTACTTACCTATGGAGAAGAGAAATAAATAATGGAAGGGTTGACCCTGCTTTCATTGGGATCAAGTGCAAATTTCTGACTGATTTCCAAAAGAAAATATTTTACATACAAGACCTACTACAAATTCAGTTCATATTTGAAGGCCCCATCAAAAAAGAGAGATTTTCATGTATGCTGTACTAGTCAAATGAGATGTACCTGCCAGTTTGAGCATACTTTTAAACTTTATGATTATGATCTTTACTGTATTTTTGGAAATGGCTACACTTTCACAAAGTTACATTACTGTGTAGTTCATAACTCATTAACCTGAGAAATGCAAATTTAAAAACAGAAATATTTCTAATACAGAGTATTACAAACATACATTAAATAAAGCCATACATAAGGAAGATGCACTAACTTTTAAGTCTTTCACTTGGCTTTTTTTTTGGCAAGAAGTTTCAGTTTATGCCTTCTGTTTCAAGATCTTTGTAAATGTTCATAAATGAGCAAAATTTGCATACTGTTCTAACATGCTCCCAAAAGGGAAAACTGCTTCCCTTGTAGAAAACACTAAAAACTAATTTGAGAAGAAAAATTATGAAAAGAAAATTAATGATCTGGTCATGGAAGCTCTCCTCATCTGGCATTTATTGGATGGCCTCTGTAAACCTGGCCACTCACTTAAGTGCTTAAAATACTAGACTATGTCACACTCACCTTTCACATCACACTTGGATGATCATAATAAATTTAATGGAATTATGCTACAGAAACTTCATCCTAGTAAGTGCCTACGAATTACTCTTCAGCTACATACTTAAATTTGGATTTGACAATTTTTAGCCAATGCCCTGACCCATTTGACATCCTCCCTCTAGGCTCTGCACTGCTGCAAGGAAAGGGCAGCAGTCCCTGAACCCAATTTCATCCATAAAACCTACATATCAGATGAGAACAGCAAAGCAGAGGAATGCAGATGAAACTAGAGAGAATACATGGTCAGTGAGTGTTAATCCTTTTTAATATTCCACTTCACACCAGAGAGTATTTAATTGTTTCTTAAATGGCTCTAGGGCCTCTGAATGAGCAAACCTGCCCAACAGAGCAGACATTCATTTGAAAGAAAATCTCAGTAATAAATATTGATCTATCATAATCATAGATCATTCTGGAGTCACGGCAATCTCTCCTTGCCTAATTAAACTGTGCTAATATGAAAATGCAGGCCAAGCCCATAAGGCACAACAGATCTGAGGGAGTGTGGAAATGCCTGGAAGTTGCAAGCTCTGGGCAGGGGGGCAGAAAGGCACAGGAACTGCGCCTGCATGCTAATGAACTCCACCAGATCATAATCCAGACAAATGCAATTTAAATCCCTTCCACATCTTCAGCCTCAAATTCTTCTAATTAACCCGCAGCCATGAGATAAGCAGCCATGCACAGTGGGGGGATGGCTCAACAGAGGTGACAAAAGGCAAAAGACTACTCCTTGCCACTTCTCTTTCCTCAGGATTTGAAGGTTGTGTCAATCATTGAGCCAAACTCAGAGGGGTAATCAAAATGTCATTTAACTTAATTTCCCCCTGACATTTTAACTTTTACCTTACAAGCATTCCTGGATTTAGCACTGACAAAAATGTTTCAGCAATCACAAAACACACCTTCCACAGCCATGGCAGCACTTAAAACCATTTCACTCCCACTTGGCAAGTAGCTTTGTTAAAGATGGCAGGCAGTATTTCATCAGCTTGGCTTACACTCCTTGTAGAGACACTCAGAGGTGTCTTCCTACAGAGGTTTAAGTCTAACAGAAGTTAATTTATTGCCAGCTCTAGCACCATGCAGACTTGCAAGGATACCACAGAAGAGAACTGCTATACTTAAAGTGGTGTCACAGCAACCCAGCAGTGTTGCATGTTACTATTATGTGTAGAAACCTGTTACAATCCATAGTTCCCACAGCCATTTCCCTCAAACTCTCTAAAGATGGGATCTACAAATTGCAGTTTTTCAACAGCTGTCTTAACATGTGACAGGGTAGATCTGGAGAGACCTGTCTCAGTAAAATTACTCTTAATTTACACTCGTTCCAAGCCAAATTTCTCAAAGTGCTTTAGTAATCACAGTAAGACAAACTGCTGTCTATGGGCATTTTCTGTTTCTTTGTTGTTTGAGTTGTGTTTTTTTTTTAACGAGTGGTAGCAAAGAGCTGCTTTCAGCAAGCATCGAGAGCCCTGCTACACCACCACAATTAAATGAGATTAAAAGTATTTGATTGTCCATTTACCAATATTTGCATATATGAAAAGATTTTGCCCATGCAGATGTATGCAAGTGTTGTTTATTAAAAAGATCCTCACGTGTTCTTTTTTTTAATACAACTCAGAAATCTGAAGGCATTACATAATTTCACAAATGGCTAAACTCAGTTTTTACCTCTATTACCATTATTTTCAAATCAATTTGAGTGATCCCTTTACTGTTTACATTAACATCTGGCTAGTACCTTACTAGCTTACTTGAAGAAAGTTGGTGGCCTCAATTTGAATTTTAATGAAGACCACACTGCATAAATCACTGGCATTAGATTCCCTACTGGCACACTTGGCCTTGATGGAGAGCTGAAGCAAGACAAAAAGAATTAAACGTCATTACATTACTGCAATTGAATAATCCAAAACATGGGTTGTTCAAAGCATCAGAGTATGACTGCCACAGTCAATCTTTACATAGTTCAGAGGCAAAATTAAGAAGAAAATGCTATTCTCTTGGTTTATGATATACCAAGTGTTCTACAGTCACTTAGAAAGCTGTGATTTTTTTTTTCCATCCCTGAGAAAGGAAAAATGCCACACTAGGACTTAACTTGTAAGAACACTTACAAGTATTTTTAGACAGACAATACTGATTTGCTTTGTCAAACTACCTGCTACTGTACTCCTATATTCCCAACAGACAGTCATAGCACAGACTGAGACAGGGAAAAAACCTGAGATACACTGAACTTGACAAGTGAGTCAGACTCTGCTCGCTTAGGTCTCAGGTCTTTTCTTCCATGCTGTGCTCTGAGAGAGAGGCACTACTCCAGGTCTTACTGTGGTTCATATTGCAGCTTCTAAACAGGAGAAGCTCAGGCCTATTGGACATATCCAGAAAATACAGAGAATACATGATCTGTCAGGCTGATTTTTTTATCTGTATCTAGAGATGTGTTCATTTATGTACAAATCTAGCTGTGGGTAATGATCTTTTTTCCCTACTCTGCAGAGCTAATAGGGAATGAGCTTTTGCTTGCTTGACCTGAATGAGCTTTTTCTTCATTGACAATGAGAGATCTGAAGTTTGCTGAGCTCATTTCACATTGGGGGATTTATCTTTCACAGTCAGCAGAGCTGAAGTCTCTGAAATTTAAATTCCAAGCAAGATCTCAGAGAAAAATAGAAACCTATGTCTCACATTAAGAACTAAGACCTAAAAACATGACAGAAGTATTCATACTGACTTTAGAATGTGATCATTTACTGCACAGCAGTGAGCATGGTCATTGAGAATGCCATCTGCTGGTAAAAGCAGCATGAGGGAGCACAAATCCTTGTAAGGCAACTTCCAAAAATGGGAAAGGTTAAGAAACATGATGTGGATTGTTGTTTGATTTGGGTTTGTTTGGTTTTGGGTTTTTTTAAAAGCTGCTAATCTGAGTCTTTTTCAATGAAGTAGCTTTTACCTGCATGATATTTTTCGGATTGTACGTAGAAACTTTGGTGGGAACGGATTTTGAACCAGAAAGAAGAGTATTACATACACCTTTATTTTGCACTGGAAAAGACTGACTTTTGCAAGTAGCAACAATTTAAAAGACATCATCCATAACAAGGAAATACAAGGAGAGCTGAAAGAGTTGAGATTGCTTGCACTTTCTTGTTCTTCTGGAGGGGAAGCCATACAAGGAGCAGCTGAGAACATTTGGCTGTTCAGCCTGGAGAAGGCAAGACTGAGGGGACACCTCACTGTGGCCCTCAACATCCTCCTGACAGGGAAGCAGGGGGGCAGGCACTGATCTCTTCACTCTCATGACCACAAGACTCAAGGCAGTGGCATGAAGCTGAGTCAGGGGAGGTGCAGGCTGGATGTGAGGAAAAGGCTTCTCACAGAGAGGGTGAATGAGCAGTGGAAGAGGCTCCCCAGGGAAATGGTCACAGCACCAGCCTCACAGTGCTCAAAGAGTGCTTGGCTGATGCTCTTGGGCACAAGGGGTGTGTGATTCCTTGGGTGTCCTGTGCAGGTCCAGGAGCTGGACTTGGTGATCCTTGTAGTTCCAACTCATCAAGTTCTATGATTCTGTGATTCTCCTATTTCACAGGATCTCAAAAGTAATTTTCAAGATTTTATTATCTATTTGGTGAGAAAATTGAAAGTTTAAATCTCTACAGTAAAAATTGGGAAAAAAAATCAAATTCAGCAGCAAGTTTGTTTGTTATTGTGCCACCACCTCGAGTAACTGTGATTCCAAGCTTTCTGTGGCCAGTTTGTGATTTGACCACAAATAGTGGACAATACCTGTCTGGTGACTCCACTTACAGAACAGTGACTATTACAGAACCACAGCAAGGCAGATCCACAGAAGCAATGTCTCTGCTGGTTTGAAAACATCTTTTCTTTCTTTTTTTCCCCTCAATGATTATTGCTTAAGTGTTTTATTGTGTCCAGTTCCACAGGCAACAACCAACCCAGTTACCTAAATATCTAACAAAAAACAACTGGTCTAATATTGCCCTAGTGTTTTCTGAGAGTGTCCCATCTTTACAAGCCAGAAGCATGGGACAGTATATGGGAGTAATATTTGGTGGGGCTCAGCAAGTATTTTGTTCTAAATATAATTTGATTATTCCTTAGACTAAGTTAACAATCACTGACAGATGTCCATCTGCTCAAAAGTAAGATCAATAAAAACAGCTGGACGTGCCAGATGTCAACTCCAACGTATTTAATACCAGATTAAAATATGTAAAGTTGCTAAGAAATGGTAAATGTACAAAAGCCTAATTAGTATTGAAAAATATTTAAATCTTCCATGTCTAATGAACTTTTAGAATTTGAGCTTTGCAGCTAGTAGATAGGTTTGAAAAAAATCAATACTACTATATAAATTATTATGAGCAATGCCATTAAATTATTAGTTTATGGCAAGCATTAAATCCTATCCCAAGATGCTCTTGAAGGCCTGCTAGAAAATAATGGCTGGCCACATAGAAAATAATTTTTTAAGTTTGTCCAAGTGTTGTGCAAGTTCTAGAAGAGCAGGAAAACCACAGGACACAGACTGAGGTTAAGAAGGCATGCTGAGGGCCATAACACCCATGACAGGATGTGTGCCATTTCCAAGCCTTAAGATCAGAAGCAGAACTCCTGTAGTTGGACTCTCTTAGGGCTCTGTCAAATTTCAACCCCTTTACATCGAGAAGTTCAACAATGGTGTCAGAAAAAAAAAAAAAAAATCTGACCAGAACACAAACATCCAAATACAGTATCATGCTCAGCAACAAAGGCTAGAGTAGAGGAGAAAGGTAGGGGCTGTTCAGAGAGTGGCTGGACATTATTTTGCCTGTGTGAGGGGCTGAGCAATTTCCTTCATTGTAGTTGGTTTGGCTTGGGTTGTTTCTTTGGTTTTGCTTTCACCTATTAATTCAGCTTTATCTGGACCCGTGAGTTTTCCTACTTTTGCTCTTCCCAGACTCGCAGGTGTGGGGGAGGTACTTAATCCACCAGAAAGAGCTCACAACACCCAGGAAAGGGTCTGATTCGTGACTCAGGACATGGGAGCCAAAGCTGGGATCAGTCTTTTCTCCAGAAGAGTTACAGCTGCCATAAACTGTCCCAGCTTCCAAAGGCAGCCTTTGACAGAGGGGAGTTGACTTCCAGGTGAAAGTCTGCACAGCTCCTTAGAATCATTCAGAAATTCTGCAGTCTAAGAATATGGCTAAACTTTTGCAAGAGGGTTTTTGTTGTTGTTTTGCTTTGGGGTGCTCTTTTGTGGGGTTGACGGCTTGCTTTAAATAAAACCCCAAGCTTTCCAGAGTTACAGAAGGGCATATGTCCCACACACAGCTATGCAGGAAACAGGGGCAGAGGGCACAGGACAATGACTCCTCTCACCATTACAAGTTTTCAAGTATTAAAATACATAAAATTGCTACACCAAAACAATACTTAAGTTCACACAAGATTGTTTATGAATGGGTTATTATTTTAATACAATTTTTTTACACTTAATTTTTTATTTTATCAGCAAATGGTTTTGAATCACAAACAGATTACAAGTCCAAGTGACCAGGAGCACTGCTTTTCTTCTCAGCTCTAGGGACAGATTACCACCAGCAACTACAACCCCAAACTAACCACCTTGCCTTTTTTGTTGGTGGGACCATCCGGGGGGTTGATGCAAAGACATGCACCTTTGTTACACAAGAACCCAGCTTTCCATTTGTACCATTACTGACTGCAGTGCTGAACTCCTCTGCTCACAGGGACTCTGAGGTACTGTGAGGTACTCCTGGCAGTCAGGAACACAGGGATCTGCACCTCTTGCACCTGTCTCTACAGGGCAGATGACAGCTGGAGCACATCATGCTCCTGGCAAGGCTGGTATCAGTAGCCACAGTGGCAACTCTCATTCCACAGATGGCAGAGGGAACAAACCTGAGCCCCCCATTCCACCCAGCCTGGAGACAGGGATTGTCTCCACTCTTCTTACTTGGGTCTGGTCTTATTTCTGAATGCAGTGGTAGGAAAGTATCTTCAAGAAAGAAGATCAAATGTTCACTTTTTTTGCTAATTATGGGGTATTTTTGTCTTTGTTTTAACTTCAAAATACTAGATAGTACTTTCTCTTATGCAAAATCCAATCCAATTATTTCAGAGGCCTTTGGATCAAGTCATTTCTCATTATAAAGTCCAATTAAAACCTTTAATGTTTCTCTCAAGTAATTGATAAATTAGATGAGAAAGTAACAAATTCCACAAAAGTATTAAGTCTTAACAAAATTAAGAAAAATAGACATCTGACAAAAATGTTGCACATGACAAAAAGAAATTAGATTTTAAAAGTGACAAGGATATTCTGATTACACATTTATCATAAATCCATGATGAGATGAGAGGTAAGTCATCTGTAAATGATACTGGGCAGAGGTCAGAAACAAAATATTGTTGAAGTCTTCAGTTTCAGAAATCCCACATAGACAAAATATAACAAAAAAGACTGGGGAATCTCACAAGCAACATACTAAGAATTATAATTTCATCAGATAACGCTTAACAAAGTAACCTTTGTGAATATACCATTAGATATGCTTATTCTCGTTCTAATAAAGAGGAATGAGGACTCAAATTTCATAATTCTATTAAATAATTCAATTAAAATTCTATCATTATTCATAATTAACTTACTCCTGTGCCTCTGGTAGCTGCCTCACACAAGCCAAAACCTGTTCCCCTAAAACAGGGGCCACTGATCTTACTGTATTTAATTTTGATACAAGGTATTTAAAAATAACCTTTCACTAATTTTGCTGATTCACACTAACAGCTTAGCATCAGCAGGTACCAGTGTTTTGGCAGCAATGCAAATTCATGCTAATTTTTTTTTGAGGCTTTCCTAAAAAAAGCAGAAATGGAAGTCAATGCCAAAATGATTGTCACATAAGTGCAACACCTTAAAAGGTGTAAAAAAGATGATGAAGAGACTAATTACCCCATCTCTGGAATTTTAAACAGTACTAAGAAAAGAAGGCTTTGACAATTCCTGTATCCAAACACACAGGCTGTTACACACCAAAATCCTAGCATCTCCCCACAGAAAGCTCAGGAGCAGTCCAGTGCATATGCTCCCATCCACATCCTCTAGCAGGACCCAGGGGCTCCTGGCTTTGTGCTGCAGCCCTGGAGCACTGGCAGCTACAGCCACTGCAGTGTGAGTCAGCTCAATTACCTTCTCCAGTCTGCCTCCATTTTCTTTCTATGCGCAAACACTTTTGAGACACAACGCCAGTCTTGCAGCCAACTAAAATTAACTTCTCCAAGCGTATAATAAGCTAGAAAGATTCCACTCAGGAGCTACTCCAGCTGTCATCACAGCCTCTAAATACCTGAAGAATTGTATTTGTAGCATGTCCCTAAATGTGCATACCAGGGTACCTGAGATCTTAAGCCAAATTAACTCCTAGGCAGTTACGGCACTCTGAGAGCGTCTGAAAAATCTGGTCTTGACTTTCTTGTATCTATTCCCTTTCTTTAATATCAAATGATAGGTTTAGCTCAAGTACCTATGTCCTGACGTGGGGAACTTTGATGAACTGCAGTTTTCAAGTATATCAGCATAAAACCCATTCTGTTCAGGATCTTATTAGTGACCCCACAAGGCCACATGGCAAGCTAAGAGGTGTGATGTTAACTGGTTTCAGATCTGCTTTGACAAAGGAAATGGGACTGTACACCACTTTGTCAAAGTATGGAGTTGTGCACATTGATGACCAAAATTTCCAGATCCAAAAATTCTCCACAGGTTATCAGCAGTCCTAAAGAGTAACTTTTGAAATGGCAACTGTCAGAAGGGAAGCTGTTAAGGTTTTATGGGATAATGACAGAATCATAGAGCAAAGACTTTAATGGAAGGGTGAAGGAGGCAAGCCCACTGCTGCTGGTGGCTGCCAAGAGGAAATAAAACATGTCTTGCACTTTGCCAAGATCCCCTCTGGCTGCAGGCGGGCTGGGAATAAAAAAGTCTTAGGCACAGGTAAGGAAGGACTCACTTAAGTCAGCAGTTGGTGTCTGCACTGGCTGATGGGCAACAGGAAGCCTCCTGGTACTCTTCAGATAGGAAATACATATTTATGTTCTGGATAACTGTTGCAAGAGACATCAAAGGAAACGAGACAGGTTCCTTTGCAGGTGTCATGGGTTCTTTTCTTACTGTGGGATGAGCTCCTTTTTTTATACAGAAAGTCAGAGGCCAGTTTGATTGGTAATACAAAAGGTAAACTTTTTTACCAATTGGTCATCCCAGAGGGACATCAGAAGAAGGTCCGT
>VZUI01037673.1:0-13540 GCA_013401135.1 Cettia cetti | reverse complement strand
TAAAATAAAATAAAAAAATAAAATAAAATAAAATAAAATAAAATAAAATAAAATAAAATAAAATAAAATAAAATAAATTCAATAGTACCAAATACTGACAGAGCCAGAATACAACCTAACACCCAGTTAGGGTGGTAGTAGCAGTCCAGGTGAAATGGTCTTGTCGAAGCAGTGATCCTGTAGAGAAGGTCTAGTAGCTCTCATCCTCTGTGAATCCAGTGGGGAAAAGGCCTCCTGTGCTGTCCCAAACCCTGGATTATATCCATGTGGGAATGCTTGGCTTCTCCCCCTGGAAGGAGCACCTCACAATGGACTGTTATCATTCTATGAGTCATGTAATGGGTCCTTGATGGCCCATTAAACAGAGACAGCTCCCGGGGGCGTTATCTATGAGTCATGGGCAAGGCATTGATGAGCCATTAGCAGCAGATAAGGGAAACACTGCCAGACCTGGTTTCAACAGCTCATGAAGATGGTGATAGAATACATACTTTGGGCACATCTGACATTTTAACCTAGGACTTGTAACTATATATTAATTATTAAATAATATTTTTCTATTGTATACATTGATTTCATTCAACCATAAATTCACCAGACCCCAAAACATCTTTTCTCATAATTTTTATTATAATTTAAGCAATGATTATATTAAATTATCATCAATCATTATATTTAACAATCAGATCATTTATCATATGATGATTATGCAGGTGCAGTTGCACATATCTAATAAATACAGAGCTAAAACTTTGTTCCCAGGGCTTACTCCCTTTCTCAGGCCTTCCCAGGTCCAACCTTCCACCCTCCCAGGCCTTCCATCCCCTCACCCCTGAATCTATTCCCATGATTTTAGAAACATTTATCCCTATGCTATTAAAATTTAACCCTATGCCATCAACATGGACAAAGTTAAGTCAATGAAATTTATTTCTAGACTAGGTTTTTTTACCAGGATAAGGCATCAAAATTTTGAATATTCATTTAAGTTTTTGAAACGTTGATGAATTTACTTATCTGCAAGGGAGAGCAGCGGAAATTCTCTTTAGAATCTAATTTTTGATGTATTGTCTGCTGAGTGACAACATCATCCAGGAACAGGAAGGGACTCATCACAAAAAGGCTCAGTTAGGATTTGACATATGAAATTGACTCTTTCTGACAATCTATTTAAGGATGCCCCATCCCTGGAGGTGTTCAAGTCCAGGCTGGAAGGAGTTCTGAATAATCTGGTCTAGAGGAAGGTGTCCCTGCCTATGGCGAGATAGTTGAATGATCTTTAAGATCCCTTCAAACCGTAAAAATTTTAAGTCTATGATTCTTTGAAAACAGGAAGAAGTGTTCCATAATTCCTGAATAGTTCTAAAACGTAAGAAAGAAATTAATTTCCATTCTCAGTGAGCCACTGCCTGCACTTCCTACCCACCCTACAGCATGTTGTAATGGAGTGCAACACTTATACACTTATACAACACTTATGGTTATCATGTGGGTCTTGGCAAAATTAACCCCTCATCAATCTAGGAAGCAATAATGAAGAAAGAAAAGTTGTGGTCACAGTTACAGCAAGCTAACATTGAGAACACAACATGGCATTGTAGCAAAAATAGCTAACACAATTTTGCACAAAATTCTTTCAGGTATCTTGCCACAGAGAATTTTTTTTTCTGTTCGACTGCAGTGTGAGTATATTCCAAATGCTGCATTAAATGCAGGGCATCTAGTTGCCAGAAAAATATTGAAGAGATTTCAGAAAAGAGGATGAAAAACAGTCAGGGAGGTGACAGTATCATTTAGGAGGAAATATTAGAATAGTTAAATATTCATAGATTGGATGGCTGAAAAAAGAACATTAACACATAAAGGGTAAGCAAACACTGGAAGATGGGTATTATTTAGAGATATTAAGTGGAATAATAACATATGATATGTCCCAATCTAAGTTCCATTATTCTTTTATATATATATCATATTCTACTAGACTAAATAATTCCCCTAACAGTGATGGCTATTAGGCTGCCACAGGACTGGATTGTGCAGCATGGGTAGCTTATAAATTGCAGTACTTTTCAGAGATATCACAATACATTTTCTTGTGGAGCAGAACTTCAACAACAAAAAACAAGCCATCAGGCTTATGAGGCTTTACAGCAGCAACTTTTGTTCTCCCAGTTCTTTCCCTTTCCCCTTCTTTTTGACATTTTTTGTTTGTTTGTTTTGCTGTATGTTCTTGACAAAATGTTAGCTTATTTGGTTCTCTCCAGACAGTCCAAATGGCAAATCTTGAGTAAACAATGCTCTGTCTTCCTAGAACAATTGCTGTCCTCACAAACTAGTGGCTATTTCTCACTAGCATAAATAAATATTTAGGTAGAGAAGAGGAACCACAGAAACTATAGCTACAAACAACCAGCTGCAGACAGGAGACCCCAGGAGACAGAACAAACATGTACATCTCTTTTATAAAAATAATTTTCTCAATACATAACAGGTTTCTGATTTGTATCAGACCTTTATGTGATGTGGGCTTTCAATTTTGTTTACAATTTGACAAATTACAAGCAAGGTAAAAGCTCTGTTTCTAAAGCTAAATGAAATAAACACTAGCAAATGGGTAAAATTATATGAGAAAAATGAAAACCCCCATAATCCAAGGCGACGTGATTAGTGACCTACTACAGCCCTTAGAAATACAGAAAGCAGTGGGACTGAATGTGATCCACCTGAGAATATTGTGGGACCTGATAGAAGAGCTCAACCAGCGCTTTCAATGTTTTACCATCAGTCCTGATAACTGGAGAAGTCACAGTTGATTGGAAGCTAGCGCCCATCTACAAGAACAACCAGAAGTAGGATCCAGGGAATTACAAGCTGGTCAGTCTCACCTTAGTGCTGGGGAAGGTCGTGAAGCAGATCATCTTGAGTGCCATCACAAGAAATGTATAAGACGTCAGGGGATCAGGTCCACCCAGCATAAGTTTATCAAAGGCAGGTCCTGGTTGACCAGCTTGATCTCTTTTATTGCAAGGTGACCAGCTTAGTGAATGAGGGAAAGGCTGTAGATGTAGTCTACTTTTACACTGTTTTCCCACAGCATTTTCCTGAGAAATCTGGCAGCCCATGGTTTGGACTTGTACAGTCTTCACTGGGTTAAGAACTGGCTGTATAGTGGAGCCAAGACAGTGTTGGTGCATGGTGCTACATTCACTTGGTGGCCCATGGTGTTCCCCAGGGCTCAATATTTGGCCAGCCCTGTTTAATATCTTTATTGACGAACTGCACAAAGGGGGTTGAGTGATACTAAGTTGAGTAAGAGTGTTGGTTTGCAGAGGGATTTGGACAGGCTGGATGAATGGGTCAAGGTCAATTTTGTATGAGGCTCAAATAGACCAGGTCGGGGCCCTTCTCTTGGCTCTCAACAACCCCCTACAGTGCTACTCTGGAGATAGTGCAGCTGGAAATCTGTCCAGCAGAAAAGGACCTGGGTGTGCTTATCAAAGCCAGTGGAACATGAGTCAGCAAGCGCCTGGGTGGCCAAGAAGGCTTGCCTGGATCAGCAATGCTGTGGCCAGTAGGACCAGGGCAGCGATTGTATCCCTATACTTTGCACTGGTGAGTGCTTTGTCCAGTTCTGGGCCCCTCAGTTTAGGAAGGACATTGAGATGCTTGAATATATCTGAAGCATAACAACAAGGCTGGTGAAGGATCTGGAACACAAGCCCTATGAAGAATGGCTGAGGAATCTGGAGTTGTTTAGCCTGGAGAAAAGGACTTTCAGGAGAGATCTTATAGCTCTCTTATAGCCTGAAAGGAGACCTCCCCAACACCAAGAAACAAGCAATAGGACAAAGAGAGGACGTGCTCAATTTTCTCCAGGGGAGGTTCACACTGGAAATTAGTAAACTTTCTTCACCAAAAGAGTTGTCAAACACTGGAACAGGCTGTCTAGGGTACTGGTAGAATCACCATCCCCTGGAGATACTTTGAAGACATGTACATGTAGGTTTGGGTACATGTTTTAATGGTGGATTTGGCAATGCTGGGTTCATGGTTGGTCTTGATAATCTTAGAGGTCTTTTAGATCTTAGAGGTTGTAAGCAATTCTAGGTTTCCATCAGTCTGCTTTGTTGTTTGTCTCTGAATTTTTTTCATGCTGTCGGCATGTCCTACACTGTACTATTCTTTCAGAAGCTGGAAAGTATTTGAGTTTCACATGCTGTTGTACCACAGCTATTCACACCTGCAGATTTGCCTAGTAAGCCCTGTCTAATAGCTCTTACCAGTATTGCTTTAAAACCATGAATTTTCTGAGAAAAAAATAATTATTATTAATCTTAGAATTCTGTAGTCAACCTGGCTATTGCTTTGTGTGTGAACATGTGTACACAGAAACACATACACATGGGATTTGCTCAATAGGAGGACATTTGGCTCTATTGGAAGTGCATACTTGAAAAGCACTTATAGCAGTGAGCAAATACATCAATATGGGGCTCTTTAACTCTGTGACAAATATCTTATAGGATGTCTGCTTGAATACCTTATGTCTTAATTAAATTTTCCATCAGGGTCCACAGACAGAACACAGAACCTCTCTGTCTGTAAAATTCTTACCATGAATTTATGGATACCTTGCCCTTAAATAATTTTTATGAGTTTTATTTTCTTGTGCTTTTTATAAGTTGGAAAAAACCCAAAAGCAAAGCAACCAAAAAAGCCAGAAACAAAACATTCAGACACAAAGCTATAAATTTAATGAACCTGTATAATCCATTCAAAAAATGAAGAAAATATGGCCCCATGTTTTTACCCTTTATGCTGAAAAATACAACTGATCCCCATAATTTTCCTAGAGAATATGTAATAAAAATAAGAGGTAAAAAAAAAAGATGATTTAAACATATACAGTGCTGGTAAACTAATGCAGAAGGACAAAAATTTGAACATTATGCCTTCAGGTATTGTAATTATTTTGCATATTTATCTTAGATTTAAATCTACCTAGAAAAAAAAAATCTCGTTCCATATTTAATCAATTGTATACATGTTGAAATAAAGAGATCTGGACATTTACATCTCTTTGGAAAATTGAAAAGTTTGAGGGGGTATAAATAAATAAGTGGATATTGAAGTTTGTTGGATCAAAAACCAAAAAAAAAGTCAGCAAAACCACAAGTCCTTCCCCCAAATCTCCAGTTATTTTCATCATGGAGTGGTAACACCTTACCCTAAAAATATACACATTATACATCTGATGATGTGAAAATTTTGATGTAATTTTTCCCTTGGTTTGTGCTCTAGAAATAATACAGAAACATGCAGTGGTTTTGGAAGCATTTTAAGCTATTTTACTCCAGAATTATACATATCACGAAAATATTCCTGTTTCAGTAAATGTGCTGTGATGACAACTGTTCTATGTGGCAGCAGTTTCAAACTACCCTTTCCTGAAATATTTGTGGAGCTTTGATGTTACTCTTGTAGTGGAACTGACATATGAATTAGTAGTGTCCTGGCCCACATTAGTCATCTCAGCATCAGACTTTTGTGATGGACTTTGCTCATGTCAGCAGATTGTATTTGATGAACTGACTAGTTTATATCCATTGCTATTCTCAAATACATTTTGTTTCCTCCCTCATATGTTCTCTGTCAAGAGCTAGTAGAAGGTTTTATGTCTTAATATAGTCAATACATTTGTACAAGACTTACTGCTGTGTGGTATGAAGAAGTGAGCTGTTACTGGTGCCACCACATCTGCAGCAGTGATTGATGTGAAGACACTAGGATGCTTGAGTTGTCAATCCATGTGTTCCCCTTGCTCTCCTGGGAAAACATCTGCTCCACCATCTGTAGCCATTGTGACTGTGGTAGCAGTCTGGCACTTCTGGTGTGGTCAGAAAAAAGGTTCTGTTTCTCTGGTTATTCTCAGGGTACTGGTTATTCCCAAAGATGCCAACAGCTGCTCCAAGAAAAAAACAGTGCACAACATGCATACCTTGTTACTACTTTTGTAATTTCATGACTTTAATTTTCACCATCATTTTACCTCTCTTTCTCTGCCACAATCTGCTTAGCTGTGAAACCTGCTCTATTTATTCTATTCTCCATAATTCCCAGTTTTGTCACAACTGTACATAAACTTAATATTTATGACAGTGTTGCTTTGGCAATGTCAGCCCTACTTATGGGACTGGCCTTGCAAGACCCTGCTCCCAAAAATATTCATAGTCCTCTCTTCCTACTATCTGTGAAGTTGGGTCTCTTCTCCTGTAGCTTCTCCTTAACCACTTGTGATACCCAGCAGTCCCTCACAGAACCATCTATAATTCAGCAAATTTCTTAGAGTTTTCTATCATGTCCAGGAGTTTCTCATGATATGTCTTGTTCCATGTCCTTCTTGGTTAGCTGAATTTGCTTAAATCAGTCATTTATGTGCAGCCCTTAATATGACACTCTTATTAATATTCTTGTCACAATTAAGCGTTAGAGGAAAGCCCCATAGAATTTCCAGCTTCACTGATATACTTTTTTTTTTTTTTTTTTTTTTTTTTTTTTTTTTTTTTTTTTTTTTTTTTCCCTAAGAGAATGTGGTGCAGAGCATTCTGGAAAGTAGAGTTTACTGAGATTTAGGCATTTTCAAGGTGCAGGGCAGCAAAGCATGTCCAAAGCTGCCAGATGTGTCTGGAAGTATATCCAGATGGTGGAAAGTTGCCTGTCTTGAGAAGCAACAGCAACAGACAGGTGGAAAACAACAGTAGAATGGGAAGAGATCCTGAAATTCAAGGGTCACTGAACTTGTGGCAGTTATACACATTCTTAAAACAAGAAAGGATTGCTTCAATCATATGTGACAACTGGATAACCTCCACCAATTCTTATAATCTTTTAGATAAAAGAACTGTCTTTTACTATCATCATTTATATTTTGTCAAATTGATTTAGTTATGAATATTTTAAATAGAATGGAAGAAATGGTGACTTTTGAAACCATGCTAGAGGTATAGTGCCTAGAAGCATTTTCTTGATCTCTATTATCAGTCATCATGGTAATGTCTTTTCCTTTTAGTACAATGCATACCACTTGTTCACTTTGGTTAATACAATCTCTAAAGAAGATGTTGCACTTAGCAAGAAACAAATATTGCAGAAAGTGTTTTGTCCTTGTAAATTATGATTCCTACAAAAGTGTAAATCTGATTCTTTCCAATACATTGCAATGTCAAAAGGGGTGAAAAAACCCTGGATGTGCAGTCACCCACTAATGTAAAAAGATAGCAAAATTCAATGCTTCTGTTTAGAAATTAAACTGATCTACAGATATCTAATCAAAGAATTAAGAAAAAAGGGAATTTATACAAAATGGAACAATTTCACCACATGTTCTTATAACTAAATTATTATTTTGAATTGTACAAATGCATTAATTTTTATTGTGTTTTACTGGCAGCATTTAACTCCTGGAAAGAACTAAAACACCACACAGCCACTTACTCACTCCTCTGCCCTAGTGGGAAGGTAGAGAATCAGAAGTGTAAAAGTGAGAAAACTCATGGGTTGAGAAAAAAAGCAGGTATTGTCACTATTATTACTATTATTATTGCTATTATCATTATTATTGAAAAAAAAACCCCACAGAGAGAAAAAGGATATCCAAGGAAAGACAAGTGATGTGAATTGAAACATTTTCTTACCACCAACCAGCTGATACCCAGCCAGTTCCCAAGCAGTAGCCTTCATCACCAACCTCTCCTGCAGCCATATATGCTAAGCTTGATATCATATGTTATGGTTGTGGTCAGCTGTCCTGTGTCCCCTTTCCAAATTCTTGCATACCCCAGTCTATTTGCTCTGGGGTGGGGCAAAAAGCAGCAGTGGCCTTGGCTCTGTGCCTGGCCCTGCTCAGCAGTAAAGAAAACATCCCTTTTTCACCAACCTGTTTCTAGCACAAATTCAAAACACAGCTCCCATACCAGCTATTATAAAGGAATCTTATCCTACCCCATCCAAAACCCACACAAAGGATTAAATTGCATTTCATTCTCTGTTGGAATTCTGGAAATTTAGATTTTGGGGCTTTAGTCTATAATAATACATGTGAGTCAAGATGGAAAGCTTTGAGTGTTGTCAAAGTCCTCCTTCTTCACCTTCTTCTTCCTTCTTCATGGATTTAAGTAGTTTTCTTTAACTGGATGGAAAAGGTATGCATTGCAAGCCTTGGGTGGTCATTATTGGGTCAAAAGTATAAATAATATAGCTGTCACCTCGTTATTAGGTAATTATTGCTTAAATAAACTTGGAAAGAGTTAGAAGCACTCCATTTTATCTCCTTTCTTTAGCTTGCTAGATTGAGCTCACAGCTAATGAGTCTGTAGATAGATAAGATGTAATAAACAACCAAGTCTGAACTCAAATTCTACGTTTCCTGTGTTATTCATCCTGACCTTGACAAAGAAAAAGAACTACCACAATCCTCCACCCATGTTTTCCAACATATGGGGACACACAGAAAAACACTTCTTCAGACACCAATGTCTTCTTCTCCATCTTACTGAGCTGCGTACAAACTCACAGGAATAACAGGATTCTTTGTTAGTTGCGGGAAATAAGGTTTGTATATAAATCCTGACATTGAAAACAAACTCAGGACAAGAGACTTCTAGATAAGGTTGGATATTAGAAAAAAGTTTTTATGGAAAGAGTGATAAAGTACTGGAATGGCCTGCCTGGGGAGGTGGTGGAGTCACCATCCCTGGATGTGTTTAAAAGAAGATTGGATGTGGCACTTGGTGCCATGGTTTAATTGAGGTGTTAGGGCATGGGTTTGACTCAATGATCTTAAAGGTCTCTTCCAACCTGGAAAATTCTGTGATTCTGTGATAACAACTCTGTAGGTCAAAAGCCCATAGCAACAGAATAGGTCTGGCTGAAATTATACTTTTCCCTCTGCAATTAAAAAAAAAAAAAAAAAAATTAAAAGATAAATAAGAGGATTCAATAATTTACTGATACCTTGTGTAAATTTAGCTTTTTTTGGGAATTTAGAGATTTTTTGATGTCCCTATCCAGAAATGCAAATAGCTTATGGGAAGCTGAATACGTGCTTTTTGTAAGCAGATGATTTGGAAGACAGATATAGAGCTTACAACTTTCTTACTAATTGAAAAATTGTTCCAGAAAGATTTAAATTAGGTCATGTGCGTCTTGTGTTTGGTTTTAAAAAATAGAACAGAGAGCTTAGAAAATGTGAAAGACGTTTGTTATGAATTTTTGTCAAATAATGATTTATTTTAGGGCTTTTCCTTTTAGTCTTTCATTCTAAAATAAGTTATTTTTCATTTTGAGAAAGACTCTACTATTTAGGACTGGCATTTTTAAAACTATAAAAAGAGGTTTGTTGGTCACACATTTCAGACTTGATCTTAAAGGTCTTGTCTAATGTAAGCAATTCTATGGTTCTGTGAAGATAAAATCAAATTATTTTGGTCATATTTATAGTTGGATTCAAATATAAGTATTTGGCCTAGGATTAATTAAGGTCTTGTTTTGCAAAATATTTAACATCATGAAGAAATTGTTTTGTTGAATATGAACATTCTATTGCAACTACTTAGGTGAAATAGAATAAAATATATCTATCTATCTGAGCTTCATTATGATGGATCTCCAATTCTTGTACCTGGGCAGAGAAATTTAATGTTAAGTATTGTAAGTCTGTGTATAGATATGCATAACTGTAAAGTAGATGCATATAACTATAACATAGCTGTCCACTCTCCTCATATTATGAATGCAGGTCATCTGTGCACAACACAAAATATCACAATCCACTCAGTTCAGCTGCAGTGGGACAGGACAGGAGTTTAAATATTGTTTGTAGCATCACAGACAAATGACTGAATCCTACAAAGCACCAGCCTCTAATTGTCAGGGAAATTCACCTTCTGCCTTATAGGAAAGCATGTGAGGGATTGTAGCAATGTTGTAATGCTTCTTTTCCTCCTCATTTGTTCCTATCCATCCATGACTTAGATGGACCAATCTGAGAATCCAACGGAGAATCCATTTAGACAATTTTAAGCTGGCATTTTAAGACAATAGTGCTCAACTGGTGGCTGAGTATCAGTGGTCTCTGTGATAGTACTAATGCAGTTCTGAATTGAATTCCCAAGGGAAGCTGTTATTTCCCTATATGCATGTTCTCTCATCAGACAGTGGTGGCAAAAATGTTGAAACTAATTAAATATTTAAGTAAGCAAAAACTCTATACAAGTGTTTGTTGTTTCTTTATTACTCCTAAGGAATTTTTAGATGCATTATTTTGCAAGTATGTTTAAGTAAACATCAGTAATATATATCTTACATTGCTTTTAGAAAATAGAGGTCCTTCCCCCTCCCTCCCCATGTCTGAGAATCTAATATTAAACCTGAAATATCTATTGCAGTATATCCTTTTCCCCTTCCATTAAAAAACAAAAACAAAATCAAAAACAAAAACAAAAACATGGACATTAGTCTTTATTGTAAATTATTTAAATTTTGCTTTTAAACATATTTTAATGTAAAAATATTCATTTTATAATAAGATGAAATAAAGCTATTGTACTTTTATATTCCAAATCATTAAATCTTTCTTACTAAACTTGTTTAATCATCCCCAAAAGTTTTACTTACAGCTTCTTTAATTGTGCATCTTTCAAGCAAAGTCATAATTAAATGAATTTTAATTATTTAAGAGCAGATACTGATAGGATGAAATCAGACATGTAAAAGAGGAAAAGAACAGTAAAATTACAGTTATAAACAGTGATGTAAAAGTGAAATATTCTTCTGCAACTTCCCTTAAGCTAAAGGTTTACTATTACTAAGCACATGGAAATGTGTTTAACACTAGACAATTGTTAAGTTTTATTTTACACATTTTCATGTCTCCTCAATTTCTGAAAGTGGAGTCTGCATTATTGGACAGCAATGAGAAAGTACATCTGGCATTTTCAGCCCTAGAAACATACAGTTTCAGGATACTTATAAAATAATGTTCTTTGTGAGTTTCCAACTGATTTCATCTATTCATATGGTCATTCTAACTAACTCTCAAAATGAAATAAATTACCAAAAAACCCCAACAAACCAAACCAAAAGAAACAATACCAAAAGAACCCAAACCAAAACAAACAAAAAAACAAAACAAAAACTGAACCAAAACAAGCCCACTCCACTAAAAATATGATAGGCTGGATTCATTTGGATGGTTGGGAAAAAAAAGAAAAATCTCTAACCTGAAAAAGGTGGCCTACTGCATCAAAAGCCAGGGACTATGAACTAAGAGGTCAGTATATCAGACATATTGAGTCTCCAGTCCAGCAGAGTCCTGGAGAGGGGGAAATATTAATGGGTCTGTGTGAACTCCATTGCCCATTGGCTTTCTATTTTTTTAAATATTTCTTTTTTGTTAAGAAAAGAAATAGGTTACATGGGTACTAAAGCTACAAATGGAGTATTGCTACAAGGAACAGATGGGATGTAACCTTTTACAGTAAGTGCTTCACCATCCCTTTAGCTGCTGTAGTGGTTCACTCATACTCCTGCATTTTCCTGCTGGTGCACTCTGCCATAGAAAACACTCAACCAAGGAGTAATTCTGTCTAAAGTCCTCCTCTCAGAATTTAGTACTGAAAAAAACAAACAAAAAACCCACGCGAACCAACTCTCAAACAAATAACTTTTCCTTTTTCATTGACACTTTTCTCCATGGAAGTATTTTAAAACACATCCTCTACAGAGTAGATTTTTCCTTTTTCTCTTACAGATTCTTTTTTTCTATAGTCTTAAATATTAATTGCTGGTGTATATAACATTTGAACTTATCTATCACCTTCTCATTCCCTAGTGATGGATAATTGCTCATTTGTAAATTACTAGCTAGCTGTGCATGGAATCTGGTACATGGCAAGAAAAAGTCATAAATATATCTTGTTCATAATAATTAACAATTTAATTTAAGTTTTATTTTTTTTTTTACTTAAGGAGTTTATTTTTAAATGTATTGGAAAAAAAGTCTAAAAATGTAACTCCTGATTTGAGAATGTGGTTTATTAAACATAGTTATATCCTGCACTAATTATCATGGGATGAATTAGATTAATAATTTTAAGTCTAAATGAGATTACTGCTATTTGAATTTGATTAATAGAAGAGCCTGTGGGGACAGTTCATGAGTGTCTCCATTAGGCCTTTGAAAATGTTGCCTTGATGAAGCAAATCAACCTACATCTTCTATGAAGACCTGTAAGCACTGTCAGAGAGGACAGTTAAACATATGCCCAGGTAATTTTTTTGAAGCAAAACAAAAAATCCCCTCCTCTGATCCAGCTTCTGAGCTGCTCTCAATATCTTCTCACCATGAATAGCATTGCTGTTATAACACCACAGGTAGGTAGACATGGAACTTATAGTTTCAGTGCTACTATCCTGTTGAAATGCAGGGTAAATCAGAGCCCTTAAAAAAACCAGTATGCTGTCTAGGTTCCCTACAAAACCAGCAGTTTACCATCTAAAAATTGTAATCAGATTTTTTGAATGTTTGAATCAAGGAACAGTTTAATTAGGTTTCAATGCTTTCAGTTATTTCTGCAACAGAAAATTCTCAGGACTTGCTACTGAATGCATAATATCACTGATCTTTTTCCACTGACATGACATTATTTACTGTGAGCCAATCTTTGCACTATCAGGCATATGAAAAGATTCAATTAATTAATAAAGGAAGCTAGTATTGCTTTACTTGACATTAGTAGAAAAAATAAGTAGGAGGTTGGCATTAAAACCCAGGTCCAGCTGATGTCAATCTCCAGAACATTACTGATTTAAATGAAATTAGTGTTTTTACTACTAGACCAAATTTAGCAATGAATTTAAGTACTAGCAGTTCCATATAAGATTTGTGCCAAAATATCTTTCCAGACTGGGGAGACAAATATAAGAATTTGAAAAAGTAGTTATTTAGGTTAAATTATGTTTAAGTGTTATAATTGGAAAGGAAAACCATTGTTATCAAGTAGTGTTATTTTAAAGTCTAAATACTTCTTGAATTAAATGTAAACTAAGTAAACCTATATACCAAGAGCAGCACACTGCTTGGGATCATCAAGCCTATTTTGTGCCTTCAAAAATCTAATCAGTCAAAATCAAACCCAGACTAATAGCAATAATATTAGAACAAAAAAAAAAATCCACACAAAAAAATTTAATAATTAATTTGCTGTAATATTTTTTACTTTTAAACAATTTTGACAGAAGAAAAACAAATTCCTGTCAATTTTCACAAAGTCAGGATGCATAGGACTCCAAATTATCCCATGTTTTGAGTATTTACTTAGCAAAACATGTAGACTCCTTTCTCTCTGAGAGTATTTGAATATTTATATATAGAAAAAATATAGACTATATAGATAAAAATATAAAGAGATGAGATAGAGATAGAGATAGAGATAGAGATAGAGATAGAGATAGAGATAGAGATAGAGATAGAGATAGAGAT